>APFE030142391.1:0-84621 GCA_000404065.3 Pinus taeda
GGACTCCCTAGTGAACTGCTCTGTGACCTACTCGGAGCACCACCCCTCTGGCTCAGTGAGCCACTGCTCACTGATGGACCTGACATCCTCATAGATGTACCTCCAGATCCTCCTGATCCTCCTGATCCCTGCCCACAGGATCCCTGTGACTGACTCAACTGCTGCTGAGGGTCTGGCTGATCCAGATACTCCAACTCCCGTGATCTCCTAAAGGCCCTGTCCTCCTCGAACTTCACATTCCGTCTGACAACAACTCTCCTCTGTGCAGGAATGTAAATCCGAAAGGCCTTTGAGGTCTCACTGTAGCCCACAAAGATACCCTTCTCTGCGGTGGGCTCTAGTTTGGTCCTCTTCTCCTTATAGGAGTATGTAATGCATCCAAAGATATGAAGATGACAAATATCAGGTTTCTTCCCAGAGAAAGCCTCCTCCGGAGTCATGTGCCCCAAGGCACGATGCAGACTCCTGTTCTGCAAGTAAACAACTGTGTTGCAGGCCTCTGCCCAAAAAACCAATGGCAACCCCTGATCATGTAACATGGCTTTCGTAGCCCCTATGATGGATTTGTTCTTCCTCTCAGCAACCCCGTTCTGCTGGGGGTTGTAAGGAACAGTGAACTCCCTCCTGATGCCTGCCTCCACACAATAGTCAACAAACTCTCCAAGGTTGTACTCTCCTCCATTGTCCGACCTCAGGGACTTGATCTTCCGACTTGTCTGTGTCTCCACAAGAGCTCTAAACTCCTGAAACCGCTTGAAGACCTCACTCTTGGTCTTCAAGAAATAAATCCAGGTCTTCCTGGAGTGATCATCAATGAATAAAACATAGTACTCATATGCACTCAAGGAAACATGAGACATCCGACCACTCACATCGGAATGAATCAAATCAAGTATCCCAGTCGCTCTGCTGTCACTGCTAGGAAAAGGGGATTTGGCAAACTTGCCCATCGCACATCCTCTGCGAGTATCAAAGTGATCAGTACTGAAATCTGGCACACCTGTAGTGATCTCCCACAAGGTCCTCAAGGCTCCATGATACATATGCCCCATCCTGCGGTGCCAAATCTCACACAGCTCAGAACTGCTAGCTCTGCTATCGGTACTACTGCTCAATGCCAAAAGGGGCTAGAATGCAAACTTGTACACCTTTGCATGGCGTACACCTATCACTCTAGCTGAATCAACTGGAGTGCCCCTGGGATACATCAACAACTGTCCACCCCTGAACAGTACCTCATATCCTCTGTCCTCCAAAGTTGAGACGGATATGAGGTTCTTCCTCATCCTTGGCACATAAAGAACATCTGACACCTTCAAGGGAGGTTTGGACTCCCTCTGAAATGTCAGTGTCCCCACACCGACTGCTCTAACAACTCTGTCATCACTGAGTACTACCTCCATATCAGTGCAACTCTTTGAAAGCTCTGAGAAGTACTCACGGACTCCTGTCATGTGACGTGAAGCCCCATTGTCCACATACCAAATACCTGAAGATGCTCCGCTAATCGAGGGAAAAGCATGCTCCCTCTGAACCTGTGTGGCAGGTGATCCTGCACTAGAGGACTCACACGCAGTGAACCCAAACTCCGGCCAAAACGATCTGCAAAATCCTCAACCTCTGCTGAAGCTGCCACGCTCTGGTTCTTCCCCTTCTTCTTCTTCTTCTCCGGACACACAACTGCATAGTGTCCCATCTTTTGACAATTCCAGCACTTCACTTTGGAATAGTCCTTCTGTGTGTTACCCTGTTTACCTTTACCTTTGCCTTTACCTCCACCATTGCTTGTGGAAGCCTGCTTCTTCCCTTTGCCTTTCTTGCCTCTTGCCAACAGTGCTACACCCTCATCTTGCTCAACTGGCTTGGCTGCCCCAAGCTAACCTTTCCTGATCTCTGTCTGAATGCAATCATCCCAAAACCTCTCCCATGTGGGAAGGGTCTCACGTGCACAAACCCCATCAGCAAAGTTCATCCATGAACGGGGGAGGCCATTTACCGCAATCCGCACCAACTCAGTGGGTGGAATGGCCTCTCCAATCGCTGCCAACTCATCTCTCACATTAGTAATCTTAGTGAGATATCCAGCTACACTATCATTGCCCATCTTAATGTTTTTCAGTTTCTCCTTCAGAACCATTTTCCGGTTCTCATTGGTACTCTGGTAGAGATTGGACAATGTTGTCCACATCTCATGGGCATTGCTCTTTCCTCTCACATGCGGAATGCAATGGTCTTTGATTCCATCTAGAATCAGCCTCTTACCCTTGCTGTTATTTTTATTATAAGCAACCAACTGAGTAGCATCAGTAGGCACAACAATAGGGGTCTGTGTGGTATGCACCATGATATCCTAGACTTCTGCCTCCTCAAAGATACTCTGCATTCTCTCCTTCCAAACGTTGTAATTTGTATGCCCATCCAACCTATCCTCCACCCTTAATCCCAATGACATCCTGCTGTCCTAAAACTGAAAATAGCACTGATGTAGTAAAGATAAAACCTGTTGTTTATGAAAAATTAGCTTGCTGGAATTTTTTGAGTGAAAAATCAGCAGTTGTAATTTTTCTCTTTTGCTGTCCCAAACTGTCCTTCAGCACTCAAGCTCTGATACCATGTAAAATTTCTGTTTTCCCACCCCGGTTTTCAGTTTCTCCTTATTTCTCCCATGTAGTTAAATGCCCTTTCCCATAACCATACATTCAACAAGCTGAAAAAAAATAAATTTGCTGAAAACACAAATTCTGGAAATTTTACATAATGCTGGAAATTGTAGAAATAAAAATCAGCAGTAATAAACAGCCATTAAAACACATTAAAACACTGATATTTTTTGTCAATGTGACCCTGGAAAAACCCCCTACAACTCTTGGGGAAAACCAGTTTGAGAGCTCTTCTTTTTTTCTGAAAAAAACCTTTTTACAGCAAGAAAATATTCAGCAAAAATCAATAAGCAAACTTTTACAACTTATCTCAGCCTTGTTGAAACTCAGCCTTGCTGAAAAACTGCCCTGCTGAAACTTCGTTGTTGTTACTCCGCTGCTGAAACTCCACTGCTGATACTCCGAAGCTCACTGTCCAGAAATCTCCCTTGCTCTCTTGCTCTCCTTCTCTCAATCTGCTCATGAAAGAATTGAATCGAATGTGATCTTTTCCTCCTTTTCCTCCCTTAATATAACTCTAAGTGACTTTTGGGTGATCCAAGTGACTTTTGGGTGATCTCTAAATCCAATGGCTGAAATAGATTTAGATCAATAGCTAAGATTAAATGCACATTTAAATCTCACTTTCTATTTTTTAAATCACCCACTTTAATAAAGACCCACTTAGTCATTTATTTCCAAAGTCACGTTTTCCTTTCTAATTTTTCATTGACTTTATAAAAGTCACTTTAGAATTAGACTTAGTAACTTTATCACTTAAAGTCACTTTTAAATTAGATTTTAACTTTATAAAAATTATAAAGTCACTTTAGGAGAAAAATTAAAATCTTTTGGACACTTTTCCCTAGGCCAAAGATCAAAGCCTAAGGGAACCACCTGTCCTCCGGTACCAAATTTCAACAACACCATCTGGTTACATTATTTTGTGTGTTCTTCCTTTTTATTCACTTAGGGTTTTTATTGATGTTTTGGTTGGCAATATTATAGGGCCAACAAAGGGTTTAATTGACTCTTTCTAGGGAGAAATGGGTTAAACTCCTGGGTTCGACTCCAACCAAAGCTCAGTTCTTCCTCTCCAAGTTAACCTACACATTTGGTTCTCTTTGCTTTTTTGGAAGATGGTGCTTACTATTAATTTTCCTTTTATAACTTGTACTCGGAAAATTTCATCCCCCTTACTGTGTCTACAAGTAATATACAATGCAAGGAGGTGAGGATCATCAACTCACTTACATCTTTGTTACGTTAATCCCATTTTCTCCTTTTAAAACAAAACCCTAACAATGATGCCATTATTACCATTTTATTTCGTATGGATTTTCTCAGTTTAATTAAGTATCTCTCCTTGAAAACCCTTCACAAAATTGTTTTCAATTTCTTCTTTTGGTTGTTTTCCCCATAGAGGTTCCTTAGAGTCTCCACGAGAAAATAGTATTTCTTCCTCTCCGAGTTAACATATACACTTGGTTCTCTTTTTCTCTTTTTCTTTTTTTTTGAAATCGGTGCTTCTATTAATTTTCCTTTTCTAACTTGCACTCAGAAAATTTCATCTCCCTTACTATGTCTACGGGTAATCTACAGTGAAAGGAGGTGAGGATCATCGACTCATTTACAGGTTTGTTGTGTTAATCCCCTTTTTTCCTTTTATAGAAAAACCCTAACAATGAGGCCATTATTACCATTTTATTTCTTATATAATTTCTTAGTTTTCTTGAGCTTGGTTTCTCTCCTCGAAAACCATTCATGAAATTGTTTTCAGTTTCTTCTTTTGGTTGTTTTCCCCACATAGGTTCCTTGGAGTCTCAACAAGCAAGGGTAGGAAGCAATGTCCTCCAAATGCTGCTTAAAGTTTCCAGTTTTTCTAAGGTTTTGGGTGCCAATATTTTACCTCTTTCCTTTATGTCTTGAACATGTCTCCCATAAAAGATTGTCATATGATATTGGGTCTAATTCAAGGTTTTAGTCATGTTATTTCTCTAGTCAAATTTTGTGGAATACAACCCTTGGGGTTGCTTCTGGGTAGTCTATCTTTGAGGCTAGAGTAACGACCTCTCTGACTCTAAATACTCTAGAATTTGTAAAGGCTATGAACAAGAAAAACAATTCCTAGCTCTTTTTATTATTTATTCATGTTCATCTATGGACTAGTGCATCTTTTTAATTTTGGATCTAGGAAGTCCTGAGGGTTGATTTTTGAATTTATTCCACCTTCAAATTTTCATATATAAAATTATAGTTCCGTTTTGAAAGATTTATGAAATTATATTATCTCTTTAGAAAATATAGTTACGCTTGGACTAAATATATTGTTTAATAGTTCTTTTGCTATCTCGTTAACTATTCTAGATTATAGTATGTAGTTTACATAACAATTTTTCATTAATTTCTTCTCACAGTTTTAAAAAAAATGTAAGAAAGATAGTCTCTGGACAATAATTCATTATCTTTCTTCCTTTTTGTGACAATTTTGGTAAAAATAAAAACCCCTTAATGGTACATTGTACATGCTTTAAATTTCTCTAATCTTTTTTGAACTACTTCCTTTATAAGGAATAATATATTATCAACTAGCTATGGGATTGTGCCTAAAGGTTTGGCTCCTAAGCCTGATAGCTCTGGCGCTAACCCACTTAGGAACAATCACAATAGTCTTTACTATGTTTTTTTCTTACTATGACTATTCTCTAGACGTAAAGTAGCAAACACAATTGTTAACGACTACAGTAAACCAATGTAACAATGTTTCCTTTTTAATTCCTATAAATGAATTTTTCAATAAGTTCAAATTCCAAATCCATTTTTTAACAATGTAAAAATATTTTTCATAATTCAAATTAGTCTAGATGTAAACAGTGTTCAAAGAATTAAAGGTGTTGAAAAAATATATATATAGGAAATGGAAAATCATAAACAAGGATATATATCAAAAACAAGAAATCAGAAATAAGAATATATATCAAAAACATAAATAGGAAATAAGAAACAAGGATATATATATATATAGATAGAGAGAGAGAGAGAGAGAGAGAGAGAGAGAGAGAGAGAGAGAGAGACCACTACTAAATCTAGTGTACTTTGTTGCAATAGAGACTACCCCAAGCCAACGTCAGCTACACATGCATGAATAACTGAAAAAACTAGGGAGTTGAACATTTTAGAAAGGTAGAAAAAACACAAACGAAAACTCAGCTAAGAAAATCAAAACAACACTTCTAAAATTGATTGGATTACCTCAACAACCACCTTACAGCTAACAAGACCAACTTCCCACATTACAAACCTACCCAACTAGATGCTTCAATTGTTTTCAAGTGCAACGTTACCAACGACAAGAGGGATCGACTGACAATTTAAAAATAAGATATGACTATTTGCACTCCCATTAATCGTAGCCATCAATTACCTATTCAGAAGAATAATATTCATCGAATAATGGATCCTTGCCATTGATTAAAAAAATAATCCACAACCTCAGATGCACCCTGAGTTGAAATAAGTATGCCTATTTGCAAATAATTAATATAGACTCAACTTAGCTAGTTTGAAAATCCATATGATTCTGTGGTGAAGTAAAATTATAAGTGCGGAAACAAACAAATTCCTCTAGCCCAATAATGGGTCTAGCCACAACTGATACATTCTATGGAAGATGTCCTTAGGTTAGAACCAATTAAGAGGGCCTACCTCTTAGTATAGTTATCCCGTTTGATGATGTCCTTGTTCGCTCACTCCAGCTATCTCTCGCTTCCTTCTTCAAACACTTGAAACAATTAAACAACAGCAAACAACAACCGTGATAATAGACAAATTGTAATTCAACCTACTTAACAAGTCAAGAAACATTAAGCCATGAACATGTAATATGAAAAATCATGTAGGAAATCAATCGATAGTTGCATATATATTGAATCAAGAAGAGACTACAACCATTGTCTTGACGTTGTCGTTCTCCTCTGGCAAGACCAGGTTCCCACACACTTCTGCTAGCATTCCATGATGACCTCAACAACAATAGTTTAAAGGCTCTTCCCTTTAGGCTTCACTCCAAACCAAATCACACTTCTCCCTCACACAACTAGAGAGCTACAGCTATGAATATCTTATTGTTTACTCCAAACCAAAATAGCACTAGCACACCAACATTAACACTAGCGACACTAACACTAGCTTGTGCTTGGGAAAAATGGAGGTTTATATAGGAGGAATGGATGGGAGATGGATCCTCTTGTCATGGCAGAAAGTCTTATCTCTTAAGGTAGTTCCATCATTATAGGGGAAAGGAGCCCAAACTGACATCATCGACCCCATCTGGCCAAACGATTTACCAGACTTTCGTTACAAAGCTTCTAGAGCTGGAAGCTTTGACTCTTTATCTAAAAAAACTTTCCATAAGAGGACCGACATGACTGGAACAAATCTCAGTCGCTCTAGTCGGTGCTAGGGACAATGCTAATCCCTACATCTCAGCGCAAGGAGGACAAAGGCCATTAACATCAGCCTTGTAAACTGGGAAAAACATAAGATTTTGGTGAAATGGTGCAAAAGGGAATTGTTCTTCTCATGAAGAGGGACACAATGGGAGTTTCTTCATTAAGGGTAAGCATGTAGGGTTCACTGTAGAGGTCCTCCAGGATCAAGGAATGGGGAGTACAAGGACAGTGACAAAATGTTGTGTAACCCTCCACATCTTCCATTTTGAGCATATCCATCAAAATAGGCCCACATAATAGTGTGGTTTATGGATTCGACAATGACTATTCAAAGATTTTGTTGCTAGTCCTCCTCGAGAAGGCGATTGTGTATGGAAATTACCTGTGCACCCATCTGATCAAGATGGAAGTCGACCTCCTGAAATTTCTGCTTCCTCCCTATCCAAATTCCCCAACATATAAGCAACAAAAATGTTTGAGAGCTTTATTGGAGTAACCTCCCTCCACCAATTTCCCCATGCTACATTGAAATTTAAAATAAATATATTTGTTATATAATATTTTTAAATTAATTTTGAAAATATATTTTTTATTTGATTTTTATTTAATAATTAGACAAAGATTATTTTAAAATTTATTAATGTTTATTTAAGTTTTACTATTAAGTAAATAAATAAGTTGAAATTCGCCCATTCTTAGTGGAGACCATGACAATGACAAGGTGTTTTGTTAAGGCACTTTGTGGTGTAAAGGTCAATGGCTTAGTGGAAAAAATATCAGCAATGTTAAGGGTTAGTGTGACCCACCTCAGGTGTCTTTCCAAGTAATTTTGATGACTTAGATACCCCTAAGTCATGGCTACTCAACCTACAAGTTAGGGGTGTCAATCATCTCAAAACTGATATTACCTAGCAAACAAAAAATAAATAAATAAGTTGAAATTTTTTTTTTTCTCGCTAAAAAAACTAATCTATTAATTTCATCAACGGGCAGTACATTATAGTCATGTGGTGTCAACACCTGAGGCCAGGCCTCGGCATTCTAAGCCAGGTATCAACCCACGTGGGGGAACTGAAACACTCCAAAAATAACCCATCCCAAGCAAAATAACTGAACCCACGCAGGGGCGACTGACTACAGGCAAAATAACTGAACCCACGCAGGGGTAATCAACTACAAGCATAGTGATCCCGCACAGGGGCATCTCAAAACAGGACCAATCAAAAGGATTATCCCATGCAGGGGAAGTAATAGACAAGACCATAAAAACATTGAAGTTATCCCACACCAGGGCAAAATTAGACAGGACCAGAAAGACCGTGAAATTATATGAGCCGAGAGCCAAAACAAGACTTGAAGGGGGCTGGAGACGGTGGAGCTGAGCGGAGGGCTGGCTACTTCTCCGGTTCCTCTTCGACCACTGGGCACCCCCAAGATTATTCATCTTCCACTGCAGCAGGGTGGGGAACCGGGTTGACATCCCTCGCTTTGGAAGATGACGCCTCCGGCAGCGTTGGACCTTGCTCTGCCACCCGTCCTGGCACTTCTTCGACAAATGCTGAGCCCTCGTTCTGGTGTTGCTGCTGTTTGCCACGAAGATCCTCACTATCAATTGGCACTTCATCCAGGAAAAGAACCGACACATGAGCGTTGATGCGGGGCCTGTCCAACGAGCTACTGAAGGTGAAGATGGCCGAGCCAAAGGCTGGCGAAGGAGCTGTAGGGTCAGGGCTGCGGGAGTCCACAAATTGACTGGCTTGAATTGGCGTGGCATCAGGGAAGCCATGGCAGTAGCATCGACAACGATAGGGGTTAGGAATCTGAGCAGGAGGCTGAGAGGACTCTCCCCTGGCCGAGCCTCGACGACAAGGCGGACGCTGTCGTGGCCTATCCATGCTTGGGACAGAGCCGAGGAAAAGGAGCTGAGAGGGTGACGGAATTGAGGCAGAGGTGGAGTAGGGGAAGGACGCCAATTCGCAGTCCTCTCTCCTTTCCGAACAACGACCAACGAGCAGAGGGAAGGAGGGTGAGGCCTCCCTAAGAGCGGGTGAGCAGGTGGGAACTGGAGCATGAACCAGCAAGCACAGAGCATCAAAGGCCGAAAGTTGTGAATGACCCAACATGAATTGAGCCTCGTCATCATCGGATTTAAACTCTGAACCTTTGCCTCGAACCTCGATCGTCATAACTGCTCGTTGCAGACGAGCTTACGGCAGGAATGGCACAATGAATGTGCCTCCAGGTTGAACCCCGCCCTATATTCCATGGCGGTGTTCCGGCATTGAATGCCCTCATAAATCTTGGGGCTGCCCATGTCCTGCAGGTGGCACCTCCATAACTGACGATGTGTCACCCGCATCCGGGACAGCTGCATCTCCATGGATCAGGCTTTCGCATTCCTGGAGCTGGAGTTTATTAGGAATGATCGCCGTGTTGCCTGATTGGAGGGACTGTTCATTTTCTACCCCTATGTTGGCCAGTAGGTCAAAAACCTTGTTGCCTTCTCTTCTCACATGATTGAAGGAGATGGCTCTGTTCTTACGCAATTCTTTTTCAATGGCGTTCAGCCTTGCTTCGAGCCTCCAACTGGATGCGACTTTCCTAGCTTGAGAGCCATTCTATATTCGCATGGCCATGTTTATTAGGATCTGAGAGTCGCCTTCAACAATCAGGGGTTGAAGGCTAAGCTTGCCTGGAAGGAGGAGGCCTTGCCAGAGCCCCTCTAGCTCTGCTGAGTTGTTGGTGTCTGATCCAATGTTGCCAAAGTAGACCTATAGAGGAATACCATCGTGGTTTCTTAGAATGCCTCCAAAGCTGGCTTCTCCAGGATTACCTTTGGATGCTCCATCAAAGTTGAGCTTGAATGAATGTTTGGGGGGGGGGATCCAGAGGCTTTTATCCTTGTTGCTTCTTTTAGAGGTATCATTCTTGGGGAGATCTTGAGGCAGATGCAGTTGCCAATTATCTAGAATGATTTTCTCATTATCTGTGGTGGGGAGATCCTCCTTAGTCCAAGGTCGTAACATGATCGTTTCTTTGAGATTCCCACATAGCCTGATCCATATTTCTTCAATGGGAGAGCGCTGGTTTTTAAAGATGCGTTTGTTCCTTTCCTTCCATATGCTCCACAAAACAGTCCCTGGGATTATATTCCATAGGTGATTGAGAAGCTCACTGTTATAGGGGTCCTGTGGCCAGTGTCTTATAGAGTTGATAATGTCATTCTCCGTTCTGCATCTCTTTTGGCATCTGAAGCTAACCTTTTCCCATAGCTAATTGGCTAGTGGGAACGTATCCAGAAGGTGTTGTAGAGTTTCTTCCTTTTGACTGCAATTGAGACAGATGGAGGGACCATGAAAGTTTCTGCTTCTTAGCTTATCCCATGTGAGGATTTTTTTGTGCCCAACCAGCCAGAGGAAGTGGGAGATTTTGGGCCAGGGTCCAAGCTTCCAGATTTTACTCCAAATAGGATCTGAGGGAGCGGTGTAGTTGCCTACCAATTTGTAAGCTTCGAAGGTGGTGTAGGTTCCTTTGGGCTGGTAACCCCAACGAAGGATGTCGTTGCCTTCATCATGTCTAATGCTTCTTTTTCTTAACTCCTTCTCCAGCTCCTCGATCTCCCGTGGATTTGGGTTGCTTAGAAATTGATTACTCTGTCTCCATCTTCTGAATCCATGCTCCACCTCCTGCCTCCAAAATTGGCAGATTTTCTCCTGCTGCTACTCCTGCCTAGTGGGAATCAGAGTTGGATGAAGGACATTAGTGAGTTTGGGCATCTGGTTCCAAGAATCTGTCCAGAATCTTGTCGTGTAACCATTTCGTACCTCCCAGAAGTTGTGCTGTTGGATTAATTGAAAGTGCTGCTTGGCCACATTCCAGATTAGCGACCCCTTGACCGTCGGAGTGAATCTAATGAGCTCTTCCTGAGGTCTGTTGTTGGCGTATTTGGCTGTCCAGATTTTAACCCATGGATTTTCTGGACTGGTGACCCATTGCCACCAAATTTTGGCATTCATGATAGAGTTGCTATGTTCTGGGTCCCTCAGCCCGATGCCACCCTTGTCTTTGGGCATGCAGACAGTGGCCCACTTAACCAGTGCCCATTTTCGATTTGTAGCTGAGCTGCCCCATAGAAAGTCACGTTGAAGATTCCTTATTATTTTTAGAACCCATTTCGGCGCCACAAGGATTGAAAAAAGGTATAGAGGCATGGCCTGAAGGACTGACTTGATGAGCACGACGCGACTAGCAAGGTTCAAAGATCTGTGCGTCCATGAGTTAAGACGGGAGTCAAGCTTCTCTAGAAGGGAGCGCCAGGCAGAATGCTTTATGGCTGAGGCAGTAAGGGGAGCTCCGAGGTATTTAGAGGGGAGGGAGGCAAAGGGGAAACCCAAAATACGCGTGACTGCTGATTTGACTGAAGGAGGGGTGTGAAAGAAGAAAATCTGCGATTTGGAGCAGTTGACATTGGTACCAGACGCTTCAGAGAAGTCGTTGAGGAGGGATTTGATGCATGAGGCTTCCTGGACAAAGGGGTATCCAAATAGCATGGTGTCATCTACAAACTGCTGATGGGAGGAGGCAGGGGTGTTGTGGACAGAGAGGCCTTTGAGCTTGTGGGAGATGAGGGCCTGTTTAATATGACGACCTAGACCCTCAGCCATAAGAACAAAGAGGAAGGGGGAGAGGGGGTCTCCCTGCCTTATGCCGCGAGAGGGTTTGAACGGGCGAGAGGGAATGCCATTAACTAAGATGGAGAAATGAGTGGAAGTGATTAGACTCATGATCCAACGTATCCATGTGGAACAAAAACCGAAGGCTTTTAACATTTGCTGAATGTACGCCCAACTGAGCTTATCAAAAGCTTTTGAGAGATCCAGTTTGAGAAGCATACCTGCTTTCTTTGAATGCTTGAGGGAGTGTATAATTTTGTGCGTGAGGAGAATGTCGTCCATTATCTGTCTCCCTTCAACGTACCCCGACTGCTCTGGCGAGATGAGCATTGGCAGGAGGGGCTTTAACCTATTTGCAATTATTTTAGATATGACTTTGTAGATGACATTGCATAGAATGATCGGCCTGAATTTGTCAGGGGTGATGGAGTCCTCCTCTTTAGGAATGAGGGTTATGAAAGTGGAGTTGAGAGAGGGGAGTAGCCAACGAAGAGCGCTTGATTCTTCCACAATCTGCCAGACCTCCTACTTGATCAAGTCCCAGAAGGTGTGAAAGAATGTGGTGGTGAAACCATCTGGGCCAGGGGCTTTTCCTTCTTTAAGCTGGGTCATTGCCTCATCCACTTCTTGGGGTTGAATCGGGCGAAGGAGGAGCTCGTTATGTTCCTCCGTGATGAGCTTCGGCACATTGGTGATAATTTTCCCAATAGCTTGTTGTCGATCTCCTTCAGGCTCTTGGTGGATCTGCTAGAAGTGATTGAGGAGAACCTCCTCAATTTCTGCATGCCCCTCTACTTTTATCCCCTCTTGATTCTGGATGAAAGGTATACCATTATGCATTCTTCTCTGTACCGTAGTTCTGTGGAAGAATTTGGTATTATGCTCTCCCTCCTTCAACCACCTGACCCGGGATTTTTGCTTCCAGTGAATTTCCTCCTGTTTTCGCCTCTCCTCGAGCTGGCTGTGAATGCTTCTTTCCTGTTCCAGAGTTGCCTCTGTATGCCCCTGTGTTATTATCTTTTGATGGAGATCCGCGAGTTCCTGATTCAGATCTTGTTGAGCTTTAAAAATGTTGCCGAAGGTCTCCCTATTCCATCTCTTTAGGTGATTTTTCAGAAATCTTAGCTTCTGTTGAAATTGGTACATTTTTGTCCCTTCTAGGGGGATGAAGGATGCCCAGGTGGTCTTGACGAAGTCCTTGAATGCTGGGTGCGAGAGCCAAAACCCCTCAAAGCAGAAGGGTCTTTTAGTTAAGTCACCTGGCCTTTGCCATTGGAGAACGATCGGCCAATGATCCGACCCTGTGTGCGCCAAGATTGCAGCTGAAATATCTCCTCCAAGATGCACCGCATTGTCAGAGATGAGAAAACGGTCCAGTTTGGAGGCAATTTGATGTTTGCCAGCTCTGCGATTGCTCCAGGTGAAGGTACCCTTACAGAACGGCAGATCTATAAGAGAGGCGGTCTGGATGAAGGTCTTGAAGTGAGTTCCTTCTTGATCCATTCTGCTTCTTCCTCCTAACTTCTCCTCTATCTTGGTTATCATGTTGAAATCGCCTCCAATAATCCATAGCGGGTGCCTGCGATTATTGTTCAAAGCTTCTATAGTGTTGAGGAGCTGTATTTTGGAACCTGTATCTTGCGGGAAGTACACATTTGTTAAATTTCCATGAATATTTGTGCCTAGAATGTGGAAGACTGCCTGAATGAGGTGATGGGAGGCATGAAGATCTGTGAGATTTACCGCTTGGGTATTCCACACTATAGCAAGCCCTCCAGATGCACCCGAGGCGTCAACTGCGACAGAGCGGCAGCCTGGCCAGGCTTTGGAAAGAATCCTTTCTAAGGTAGAACTGTTGCATTTGGTTTCCTGGAGGAAACACATTTGCGGCTTTTCCAATTTAATCATGTTTTTTAACATTCTCAGTTTTCCAGGGCTATTGAGCCCTCTTAAGTTCCATGATATGAGCTTCATGGTTCAACTATTAATTGAGGGCTTGTAGTACTTCATCAGTTTAGCATACCTGCCTGAATCTACCAGGAGTTTCCCGATCTCGATCGTTCGCTGAAGATCCATTCTTCTTCCTATATTTTTAGTATCTTTTGGGGGTAGGCTTCCATCCCAATGACTGCCTGGTTGAATCCCCAGCTGCTGCTGATGATAGGCTCTCGAGATGACCACTTCCAGCTTGTTGAGTTGATTCTCGGGTATAGTATCATATTCCTTCTGTTTGCATGCAAGTTCTAATTCCAGGATATCTAGTCCATTTAGATCTATGCTTTCTGGTTCTTCTTCCATTGGTTTCCCTTGGCTACTTCCTTCTGTATAGATCTCTGAGCCCTGGGGGAGATCTGCCTTTCCATCAACGTCCATAGCCTTGTGTTTTTCAGCTGTCTCTGACTGGCTTTTGCTTAAGGCAGCTGAAGAGCTGATAGGGGAATGAGGTTTGAAAGGGGGGGGGGGGATGAGGAGGCATGCGGATCTGGGGTGGGCTCTGGGATTGAGGGTTGCTCGTTGGAGATCTGAGCAAGAATTTTATTCATTTCGAGAATTTTATTGTCAATTTAGCTTATGTATCAAAGGATCCATTTAGTTCTTGAAGTCTTGTGGTCAAGACAAGTCTAAAAGTTTGGGAGTCTTTTTTCATATTGATTATGGTTCAGATCACATTGCATACTCTTTCACTGGAAAGTGATCAGAAGAAAATTTCCAACGGTATATCTGGTTCTTCAAACTGACTTTCGGATCAAAAGATAGAGCAAGTTGAAGTTTTTCTCCTCAAAACCAGAAAACAAAGGAAAAACATGAAAAAAATTCTAAGCTTTGGGTATTTTCCTTCGACCACATGTATCTCGATGTGACATTGGAGAATTTACGATATTTTCATATTAGAGGATCTCTCTAGACAAGCTATCAGGAGCTGATATAATATCAGAGGGACAATAGAGAAGACATGTGATATCAATGTTTTTGCAGAGGTGCATATCGGGGTTTCTCTCGATATACATATCGAGGAAACACCCGATATTGGAAGCCCAAAGAAATGCAGAAAGGTGGCACAAGGCAGGCATTGACATAATGAATATATGTTTTATGTATTTAAATCAAAGGTTGGGCAGAGAAAGTTTAACAAAGGTTTATATGTGTTAAAACCTAGGCATGTTCCCTCACTTATCCCCTCTCCACGTGGATCGGGCCACGTCACACATCGGGATATCGAAATTTTTGGGGGTGCAACCAAATTTAATATTATAAAATACTCAATATCATCCAAGTCCTGATATTTTAAAGGGCCTACGTGCATATGGTGCAGTCCCATGTGTTACACATGGGACTCTTTGTAATGTGAACCCTTTCACCAAGTCTCGAAATGGTTAATGATTGTGGTTCTATGGTTCCAAAGAACCATACATTATGCCGATATTTCAAATAATTGGCCCATGTCCCCAGCTAAAGGGTTTCGCCCCTAAAATATTTGCTCCTAGGTCCCCAGGCCCTGGTCATATGGATTCCGTCTAAGCCCCTGGGGCTAGGCATATCAGAAAGTTTTACACCCCCGCACAATATAAAGTGGCATACAATAGAAAGTTCTGATATAATGAAAGGAATGATATAAAAAGACCCTGGTCTCATGCATCTGGTCCTATGGTAAAGTTAAGGAAACGAGCTATCATAAAGGGAGATGAAGGTATAAGAAATTCCTCTGCTTCCTGTGTTAAAAGGTTTTAATACAATAGCTCTAATTTCATTAAAACTCTGATGTATTGGCCTAAGGTCTCACCCTTGGTTACAGAACTAAAGAAAAAAGGGAAGGGCCTAATTTTAAATAAACAACGCTTGTTTCTTGGTAAATTTGTAATATTTTAAGATGTTCCCAACACTAGTTTTGTTTGTAATTTTATGAAGATAGTTTTCAGACCCCACCCCTGACACTTCGAGACTTAACACGGGGGGGGAGGGGCTCGAAAAGTGGTTTTAAAAGAAAACATATATGTGCTACGTGGCAGCTCCATAATGGTTTTGGGGGGCTCCTCCATTTCCCATATACCACCCATACCCCCCTAGAAAACCACCATTCAATGTCTGAATTCTCTTCTCAACGACAACAATAAATCCATGTCTTTTTTTATTGTGGACAACTGTTTGAAAAGGGGGTATTTTGTGATGAATGCTCAACATAAAGGATAGATTTCTCCCACTTCTAGTAAAAGGGAAAGAAGAATATTCAAACAACATAGGTTCCAAGTGGAAATAAGGACACCAAATCACTTCTAGATTTCAGGAACACACACAAAAAAGGCTAGAAAAATGCAAACGATCAGCATTAAAGAACCAATATACAGATTTGAAGGCTGAATATTTTCAAGCAGTTCTAAATTTCTTGCAATTTTCTAGTGTTTATTTTTATCTTTAGTTTATTGTTCAGATTTTTCCTAGAAGACAACAACAATCACCAACAAATTTCCTCCAATTTTTCAACAAATAACCGAATTTGTCCGGGACTCCTATTTTATAGTTCTATTTCATAAATATCTACGTCTTTGATAGATATTATTATGGAATTATTTATTTTTGGGAATCCGAAGTTAGCTCAATAGGAGCTCTGTAAATATTTTGTAATAAAACTTAGAAAGGGTTGAAATGTGTTGTATTATATTGGATTATGTATGAATAAAGGAGCTTTACATTAATGTAAGCCATGGATTGTACTCAAAGTGATCAATTTATAGAAATACAAAGAAAGTTTGTTCCAAGATTCTCGTGTCAAGAAATTGGTGATGTGTTATTTCATGTAAAATTGTTTCTTTTCCTTAGTTTCCATATGTTTTCCCTCATTGTTGCAAGAAGATTAAAGGCCAAATTTTCTTAAGTGTACTTTTCTCTGGCTTGATAACAATATCAATGTTTTCTTTCAGGTATTAAGTATAGAATTCAATTGTGTATGCTCTATATTGAATTGAACTTAAATATCATTCATCTTATTCACACCACAAGCACTCTATAAGATCCAAGAGTTTTCCTACCTTGCCCTGTTACAGTTCCTCTGTCATTTTATAATTGATTACTCAAAATTTTATGACTTCATGCCCAATGGACTTTTCTAGCATCTTTCAACCAAAATTTTGAAAACCCCAACTCAAATTTTAATAGCTAGCCTAAGATCTTAAAAAATGAAAATCTAAATCATACAGAGAGAGCCCTCTCTAAAGTTGGAAGGGTTAGATCCCAACTTTACAAGTGGTTTTTAGTTACCTCTGGGTTTCTCTCCTCAACCTAGGGAAATTATGAAGTGCTAACAACTCCTTGCTGGTAGTGGTAAGAAAAATGATATTTTGGGAGTGGTAGCTCCATCCAGTGGTGGTTGGATAGTTTAGTAGTGGTTGGGTGATACTTATTGGGAGTGGTGGCTTCTAGCAGGTGGTATCCTACAAATTCACGTGAGTAGAGACCTCTTAGCTGGTGGTGTCCAACAATACTATTCAAAGGGTTAATGGCTACCAACTGGTGGAGGTCAACTAAAAATGTAACGATTTGATTTATATAATAATATGAGAATGAGAAGCAACACAACATCAACATGTGGTTTTTGTCCCTTTGGGATTTCCACCAGAAATCCTTGGTGTCTTATGTGTGCGATTCTTTTTGTAGTTTTGAGTTATGTTATGATGCTGTAGTATATCGAATTTTGTCTCAAATTGTAAATGTTTAAAGAATTAATTAATTGGAAAAAATTTGATTAAGTGCCATCACCACTGATTCACCCCCCCATCAGTGATATACATTTTCAACAAGTGGTATTAGAGAAAGTTCTTTTCAAGTGAATATTAACTTCTCAAGAGTAATATCATGGGATATCAAGCTCCCACTTTACTAAATGCTACAAATTTTCCAGAATGGAGAGAGAAGATGAAATCATAAATATTTGCTCGTAGATATGAAGTTATGACAATTGTGGAAAATGGTTATGGTAGTAAATTCCCTTCAAAAAAATATCTTAAATGGGATCCCCTACCCCTTGGTCAACTGATATCTCTTCTTCATTGCCCTTGACCCCATCATTTCCATGTTGTGATTGATCAAAATGGTATTGCACCATTCTTGTCCTCATTTTTGCTTTTCCTCTATCCTATGATGCTTGTGATGTGTTGTGAACCACACACATTGTTAAAGTTTTCATGTGATAACCAAATGGACACAATAATGATTACGAACCTTGACTTCATGGAGTTGTTATGGATATTTTTGTTGTGATAGAACAACCATGTTAGTATACCCATGAAATTCAATATTTTATCATATTTTCAAGAAACATCAATCATTAGTGCATAAACAACAAGTAAACAACAAAATTATGCCCATGTTCCTCCTCTGACATATCCACTATAATGGTCCATCTACAACAAAAAGTCCAATTGAATGCATGATTATAGCAAAACAACAAATCATTAACTATAATATATTGATGACAACAACTTTGTCATCAATTGTTGAGAATGATTATGTAATACCCTTTCATGTAGGTAGCTCTTCTTTCAACCTTTAGCAAAATAGCTTCTCAAATTAACATCCAAGCAAACGTTCCATGGTAGTTGATGACTTCTTCAGTTGTGAGCATCCTTTGGAGACTTCCCCTTCACAAATGTGGTTGATGCTCATCTACTTCACATAGATATAATGTGGGTAGCATGATATCTGTCTCCTCCCTGCCATTATCTTTCAATACCTTCATTCAATAGCAATAGCACTTCCCTACATCAATACAACAATTAATATCAAATTTGCACAAGGTTTGAATCATGGTTACCCAATTCACCTGTATTGGTGCAAAAGATACGTAAATTAGCCAATTCGGTTCGAGTACCAAACAATTCGCCCAAATTTGATCCGATTTTTAGCATAATGAGTTAACCTAGCTAGTTAATTCACTAGCATAACATGTCTTCTTAACACGAGATTAGTAGGTTAATCTAATATATCATATTAATGGATTGATTGAGTGTTTTATTGGTGATTTTTTCTATTTATGGAGAGATTATAGATAAACCATTTTTGAATATTTATTTTACATATATGCATCTATTATATAAATAAATTTCTAAATTAAAAAAAGGATATTATATCTGAGTTTTGAAAAAGAGAAATTTTGTGGGGAAAAGATGAATGGTATTTTTTTTTAGATGAATTTTATTTGTAAGATTGTTATACTATTCAGAGTTAATAAAATTTATTCAAAATTCAAAATAAATAAAGAAAAAAACTAACAAACACGCCAGTCTTTAAGATGTTTATTATCAATTTTTTTTAGAATTGAAATAAGTCTGAATATCCTTCGTCGTTGTCTACAAATGACCTTCTCCTTAAAGCCGTTGGAAATAATACTGAGAAGGGGGGGGGGGGGGGGGGGATTTGGTGTGGAATTAGTATTAGTCAAATCAATAACTTTTTCTTTTCATACTCAAATTTATATACGCTACTTCAATGAAGGTAACTTGCGTGTACACGCAACTGTCTTTAAAGCAACCAACGTATATCCAACAAACTTATGATTCAGTTAATTCATCATATGTTGATCTTTAATCAATGCATCAGTACTTCATTAACCATATAAACAGTAACCGTGTGCAGTAAGAACAAAATAAACCATCACACATAAGCAACACACATGAACACCAAGATTTAAGGTGGAATTCCAATGCGGGACAAAAACCATCTACTGTTGTCTTCTTTTAATATAAGAAAAACCTATTTACAATCTTGTACTAGTGCAGAATCATACCAATACGCAGGCACCCACCTGCAGAAGGCTACAACCTTCTCTCATTCTCCAGTTTCTACTGGAAGGGAGCTAGAACCCCCTAGCTCTTGTACTAGCCGATCCATTTACTAGTACGTAGGCGCCGACCTACAGAAGGCTCCAACCTTCACTCGTTTTCCAGCTACTACTGGAAGGGATCTCTAAACCCCTAGCTCTTGTACTAGATGATCCATTTATTAGTACGTAGGCACCAACCTACAGAAGGCTCCAACCTTCACTCATTTTCCAACTGCTACTGGAAGGGAGCTCCAACCCCCTGGCTCTTGTATTTGCCGATATGTTAACCAGTATGTAGACGTCGGCCTAGAGAAGGCTACATCATTTTCTCTTCCTCCAAGGACCACGTTTCATAGATTTTCAGACTGGATACTCCTGGAACACAACACCACAATTTGAAGGCCACGTTTCATCAAATTTTCATACTAGACCCATCAGCAACATTGAAGCTCAAAATCAATCACCATTGCAATACAACCATCAAATACATCTGCATCAACCAATCAATGAAACTCAATCATCCATCTCTGAGTCAACCACAAATGAATCAATCAAACACTGAAAACCCATCATTACTGAAACAAATCACAATCAATCAATCTGAACATTCAAAACACTGTCACGAGAAAACAGTCACCAAAACACAAAGCAAAATTGAGAAATATTCATTAACCACCAAAACCAACTGCAACTTCAGACATCATATTTCATAATGTATACGCTACTTAGATGTGATGAACCAACGTGTATATGTGCTTTTACCAAAGCGAACCAGCGTACAGATTTGCAAATGCTAACTTAAAACATCACAACTATTCCATACTTCAATCATACCTAGATCAAAACATTTATAGTGTAAATCACACATTAGCATTCATATCTAGACTATCCATGATCAAACCATATAATGATATTTCATTTTAGGTCTCATGATCATGATCCATCATTAGATCTCATCCCCCATCAACCGCTAAGGTTCATCCTTAGTTCAGATCAAGTAAAGCACCATAAACCCATAACATGCATATTTTCTTTTGATCTCACTCTTCATAAGATATTCATTACTTGCACACTTGGTCTTATGATCTTCTCCTCCTTATATAGCTTTAGGTCCTTTGTCAATACCTTGGACCAAAACCACTTAGGACCAATACCTTGGATCAAATACCTAGAGTCAATACGTCAAACCAAATACCTCGAACCAAATACCTTGGACCCAAAATACCTTGGACTAAATACTTGGGACCAAAACCTTGGTTTTCTAACGTGTACGCTATTTTCCTTCTGTGAAAGTGTGTGTATACGTATATGCACCTTTTGTTCTATTAACCTGCGTGTATACACTACTTAGACAAAATGAACCAGCATATACTTCTCTTTCTTCAATCTCTGGAGTCTGATCTGTAATCCTTTGTTGTTAACCTGTTGTAGTGTGAACTGTCATCTATGTGAGTTTCCATCAAGGACAACACCTGTACCATAATGCCAACAAAAGCAATGTCACTTTTCACATGGAAACACTCTTTAGCACTTTGTATCCCACACCAATGGCTTGCAGATAGGGTAATATTGCCGAGATCTTATCATCATGAAATAATGTGAAAGCGAGGCTTATTTATTGTAATGTTTCTTGTCATTTCTATCCAATGACCATTCCTCTTGATTCAGCTTAGCCAGTGACCATTGCACATGGTATTTGCATGATGCACGTTGATCACAGATTATCAAGGCCAATCCATATCACTCCCTAGTGAAGTGTCCAATTTTATGATGGCCTACATGATTGTATGGCTTTGCTCACATATTACTTTCTCTTCAGCAACTCATTCATCAAATCTTCATATGAGGGCGTCCTACAAAATGAGTTCTACACTCCTCACGTAGGATGCCTATATTATATGGCATCAACCTTCTTAATATAAAAAACACGAGACTGGAAACTAAATCAAATATATATTAATTAATCTCAAAGAATTATGTACATGTTGTACACATAAATACATATAGGAAACAATTGAATTAGTTCTCGAGTCTTCTTAGACTCCAATAACTACCCAAACTAACCCTATCATTAATCCTGAGGATTAGTTGTTCAACATTCCCCCCTTAATCTGAAGGGATGTACCAAATTCCAAGAAGGAGAGCTCAAAATGCAGAAATACATCTCAGCCAAGAGTTGAATTTCTCTCAAAAATGGTTTTTAAGGATGACCACAAACCAATATGGGAGAACTCAAGGTCTCAACCAACACCAACTCTGGAACCTTCATAGCAATTCTCAGAACAACCAAAAGTGTGGTCTTAACGTGACCACAAACTCTGTAACTATTACAACAGTTCCTCGAACAAGTCTAAATATGGAAGTGCTCAATCAACTCCAAATCTGACTCGGGATCACTTGACATCCCAAACTCGAACCTATAGCAGACCATCAATAATTTCCCCCTTGTCAGATACAGGGTGAGAAGTACTCTTCGACACTGCAAGGCTGGTCATCAGTCTCGAACATAATCTTCGGTATGACCTGTAAATCTTCTTGGTTTTTTTCGTCCAATCCCAAGAAGCAATCCATCCAAGATTTAACTTCTGTCATGTAGTAGTCTTCCTTCCGGAACATCTATTTTTATGATGATTTCATTTTTGACAATGCTCACACAGGTGAAGATAAAAACACCGATATTTCACATGTCTAACTCTGTTACATTGTTGGCATCTATCAACTTGTTCTGGAACAACACCATCGAGAAATCCAACAATTCAGAATTGTATAGGTTTAGCAAAATCTGAAATGTGAAAAGATACATCCTAAATATACTTGTTATCACCCAAACTAGTTCTATGTTTATTGTGTGTAATCTATTCCCATGGTCTTATAAACGTTTCAGTGATGGTAGGCTTCACATACGTATGAAAATGACTCTCACATACATTTGCATGAACACGAATTTCCACTGCTTGTAATCTATTCCCATGGTCTTATAAAAGTTTCGGTGATGGTAGGCTTCACATACGTATGAAAATGACTCTCACGTACATTTGCATGAACACGAATTTCCACTGCACCCAAATTTTCTTCTAGAACCATTTCATTACTCCGATCATTCTATGACTAATGATCACGCTCAAACAAACTATTGTTCTGAACAAGAACAGGTTCAAAACTCTTATTTTGTAGTTCATCTTGTTGAAACTAGGACTCTAGCTCCAAGAATTCAATTTTGTTTTTAGCATTTTTAAAACTTGATTGGATGTCAAAGAGTGTGTCCTTGCTGACTTGGACACAATTATGAATAGTAGATGACATTAAATTGTTTAATAATTGTAACAAATTATCAAGTTTGGCCATTCTCTCTAGCAATCAACTTTATAAAGGGGTGTCAGCTACCACTGAAAATGCATCCAATACAAACAATAACCGAGTGTCGGGTTCAACCAAAAATGCACCCTCATTTACAATGCAAAATTCAACAAGTGAAAAATGGATAGTCACCAATACAATGTTAATGGAAAATAAGAATATATGAAGGACAAACCTTCAAGTACAGAAAACAAACGCATGATACAACACTACGATGCACCTCAACATCCAATTAACTCTGAAAAATATTTTCCTTAAGTTCAAAATTTTGTTTTGTCTCCCTTATAAAATAAACATATCTCAATTATTTCTCCAATAAACTTATCTCTCCAATAATGTTCCGATAATGTCAAAATTGTTCCATAGGTTTCAAAATATTTGTCATAAAAAATTAAATTAAGTTTTATAAATAAAACTTAATTAATTTACCTTCAAGCTCCAAAAAGGACCAAAACTCCCACGCCTTTTAAAATTTTTGTTCCAAAAATTTCAAATTCCCTGCTTCTCGTAAATGTAAAGCTAACCTTTCAAAACTTGTTTCCACAAGCCCAACGCACTATTGAAACTGACACTTACTTGTTGTTAACTTCCTGCTATTAATTTTATGTGCAATGCAACATGGTCTTCTGGAAACACCATTGTTAAGAACTCTTTATTAACCAAATAATATTATAATTGTTAATGATATAATTATGAATACAATGAATTTTGTTTCAAGATAAAATAACTATTTTGGATATATAATCTTTTAGTTGAGAAAATATCTCAACCACACATCAATCTATGAATTTAACTAGTTGGAGATAATCTCTGAAATCAACTGGGTCTAACTACCATGAACACACTCCTCCCCATATAGACTAGAACTCTAAAAAATATGACCAATAATTCACTAGGAGTCAATGCTCTAACAATATTGAAAACTTAGCAAAGATTGGAATGCAAAATAATAGATTCTATATTATCTTTACGATAATGTGACAAAATCACTATAATAAGTTCTATAGGGTAGCTTAGGGCTTTGTCTAACTATTATACATTTGGGAGTTTTTTGCTAGAATCCATCGAAACAAATTTTGATGAAATCTTGATCTTTTGTTGTCTAAAATGTGTTTTTGATTGTAAATATGGATTCAATACTCTCAAAAGCCCTTAGGGCACTTGGATTGTGGAGAGTTTAAAATTCAATCTTGTGATTCCAAAAAATTCCTACCAAATTTTGGGCGTATGCCTAAAAAACCTCCAAAAATTATAATAGATAGACTACGGTGCAATATAGTTGTCTAACTATTAGAATCTGGTGAAACAATTTTGGGTGAAATGTCGATATTTTATTTTTTTAAATCTATTCTTAATTGCATATATGGATTCAATATCGTAAAAAACTCTTGGGGAACTTGGATTGTGGAGATTCATTACTCAATCTTATGATTCTAGCAAATCCCTATTGGATTCTTAGAAAATTTTACCGGAAAATATGCCAAGAAAACCTCCAAAACATATAAAAAATACACTACATAACAATGGAGGGCATTGTCTAACTATTATGCATTATGGAGTTTTTGGTTGAAATATGGTGAAATAATTTTTTGATGAAATCTTGATCCTTAAAATATGTTTCTGACTGTGTATATGGATTCAATGCCCTCAAAAACTCCGTGAAAAACTCCTAGGGCACTCCAATTGTGGAGAGTTCACAACTCAATATTGTGATTCAAGTGAATCCCTACAATATTCTGGGAAAAATCTACTTCACAACTTAATATTGTGATTTGAGTGAATCCCTACTAGACTCTCATCAAATTCTACTGAAAATATGCCTAAAAAACACCCAAAACTTACTACAAATAAACTATGGTGCAACTTAGGGCATTCTCTAACTATTATAGCTTTTGGAGTTTTTGGACAGAATCCCGCTAAACAATTTTTGTTGAAATCTCGATATTTTGTTCTTTAAACTCTATTTTTGAGCACCTTGAATTGTTCTTTAAACTCTGTTTTTAGCACCCTGAAAAACCCTCGAGCATTTAGATCGTGGAGAGTTAGTCCCTGCCATTCAAGTTGGAGAAGTCAAATGAGTTGCAAAAGTTTTGGTAGGTAATAATGAGTAGTGAATCTTACTCCTAATTATTAAAGCGACAAAAAAACACAAATAATGGTGTTTAATAACTCTTGGTAAGTATATTTATTTACATCTTATTCCTATCCAATTTTTATTCATGCACTTGTTTAAAATAAGGCGTAGTCAAGAAATAACGTGGGGCACTCGAATTAAGAAAGAATGTGAATTTTTGTTGTTTAAAATGCATTTTCGAATGCATAAATGGATTCCACACCATTGAAAACCCCTGGGGCACTTGAATTCTATAGATTAAACAACTTAAAATGAAGTTTTTAAAATTCTCTACCAAATCTTGATAAAAATGGTTGTGAAAAAGGCCATTTCATCTATATAAGTTAAACTACACCTTAAAATAACTGTGTGGACAATAACTAATGGTATTATTTTATTTACTTGAATACGAGTTATTTTCAAAAAAAATAATTTTGAGTGGTTTTAAAAACTTAACCATATAAAATTAGTGCACAAATATCTAAAAATCATGGCATGAATATTGCAATTGCATCAAAAAATTATAGCAATAAATTTGTGAGGACGCACATGACATTGCCTTATTGTGCTGAGAGCTAAGTTACCAAGTTTGGCCGTATCGGCCCAAAAAATTCGCAAATTCGTCCATACGATTCGGTTCACGTTTTAATACGATAAATGTAATTCGGTACAAAATTTTTAGTTTATGGATTAAATTTAGGTTAACAATGCCCAAAGTTTGCAGGTTCTTATTATCTCAAAATTTTTAGTTTATGGATTAAATTTAGGTTAACAATGCCCAAAGTTTGCAGGTTCTTATCATCTTCCAATCGGTCGTCGTTGCGGTTATTAGCAAAGACGCTAAGAAGAGGGCACGACCCTTAGGAATAACGTTTGAACCTCCTTTCATCAATCAGCAAGCATGCAATGTAAAATAGATCTAAGTTGAAAAATAATCATTTTTATATTAAATAATGTGATAGAAATTTTTAGCATTAAAAAGTTAAAAGAGAAGGGTAAGTTATCTATTTAAAAAGTTGTAAAAATTTTAAAGTAATTTTTCTATTCTTATTTAGATGATAGTTATTAGTAAATTGGATAATAGTGGTTCATTGCAATTATTAGTATAGAATTTAAATTCAATTTAGAGGGTTCATTTTCTGTGATTACTATAAAGATTAATTTATACACATTTATTATTGAATAAATTTGAATTTGAAGAAGAAAGAGATTGAGATATAAATTTTTGGATCTGTGTTGATCACTTGAAACTTAATTTTAATATTCAATATCTAATTTTTTATATTAAATATCAAGATTGATTTTTTTGTTATTTATATTGTTATATTTGACTTACATTTTTTTCAAATTTGCAATACTAATAAATTTTGTTTGATGCATTATTCCTTTCATTATTGGGTAATTTTAAATAGACATAAAAGATTAATATCGATAATAAGTACCACATTATTCAACCTATCAAGTCAGGAAAGATTCATTTCATTTTTTTTTTTTTGAAAAAAAAAGATAAAAAAATATTAGTCTTGTGGAAT
Source organism: Pinus taeda (assembly GCA_000404065.3). Classification (NCBI taxonomy): domain Eukaryota; kingdom Viridiplantae; phylum Streptophyta; class Pinopsida; order Pinales; family Pinaceae; genus Pinus; species Pinus taeda. The sequence goes on from APFE030142391.1 coordinate 26,579, forward strand.
TGAGGCTTCTGTGATCCATAATAGTTATAAGTAGAACTTCCGCATATGTGATTTATGCAGAAGTTCTACTTATAATATTAGTCTTTATAAGATGTATATTGTGGAAATTTTCTGGTATTTAATTTTATATTGTCTAATTTTTTCCGTCGAATTCGAATCCGTATTCCAATTTGAATTTTTACTCTCCAAACAGTATGGTATAGATGTTATAATGTAATGTAATATTATGTAAATATTTTGACTAAGTCTTTATATATATATATATATATATATATATATATATATATATATATATATATATATATATATAAACTTAAATCCATCTTAACTTAGGATCTACAAAGGAAAGAGAGGGATCAAATTTCTTTTCACTTTAAAAGAGGTTTGTATCTTAAGAGATTTGATCCCTTTAGGCTCTTGGTAGATCCAAGTTAAGATGGATCTAGGCTCATGCAAAGGTTACAATAAGACCTTCAAGTGTCCTCCAATCAAATGTTTGAAAAATGGTTTTTGGTTTGAGAGAGGTGTTGTACAACCCAATATTGTAGAGATGTTGTAATGTAATGTAATTTCTTGTAAACATTTTGACTAGGTCGAATTAAATAAAAATAAAAATTAATATAAAATATAAAAATTAATAATTATCACATTCATCTTAACTACTCACCTACCAAAGAGAAATAAAAAATTTTGAGATACAAATTTTTTTGAAAGTTAAAAGAGATTTGATCCCTCTTAGTACTAAGTAAATAAAAAATTTAAATTCATTTTAATATATTGAAAAATAAATATATATTTTTTAAAATTTAACATTTATAACTTGCATTGCATTAAATAAAAACTAATAATTCCTCAGGTATCTTTTAGTCTTAATTACTTCACTCTAAATTCAAATCATGATCAACCGAGGAAAAAAAAAAATTAAATTAATATTATCAAGTTAACCATAACAAAAATCACTAAACCTTCTATTCTTAATTACTTCGATCCAAATTCAAATCATGATCAACCAAAAAAAGAAAAAGTGAATTAATCTCAATATTATCAAGTTAACCATAACAAAAATCATTAAACCTAATAGCAGGAGGCCATATATTGATCTAACAATGAAAAAAGTAAATTTAAAACATCATAAAAACAATTCCAAATAAAAATTTACATGGGTAAGAATTCATCAAATTTGTACCATGTAACATACGATTACAATGACAAAATTAGCGATTAATCTTCGCACATGTTCCCTTGATAACACATTACCTACAGATTGGTAGGGAGATCGCGGATGGAAAACTAACAAATGGTAAACATAGAGAATGATGATGTTGAACAGAAACATCTACAGCGGCGGTTAATATCAATTAGCGAGTAGCAGCGCTGGTAAAGGCAGTCATTCATAATTGTGCAATAATGTTAAGAAAGGTAGCTTACTCAAATGCTCATTGGAATTTCACAAAATGGAATCAATTGGTCAGTTTTTGCTGCAGTAAATGGTCAGTCGCCATGGAGAGTGGTAGTCCTATGCCACGTGAAATCTAATAAATTAATTAATTACCACCTTTTCTCACGTTAAGTTTGACCCACGGTTAACGTGACGAATCCCTTGGTTTTGGTGTTTGCTTTTAGTGCAGGACGCACGACAATATTAAAGGGCAGTCATATCGGGGATCAAATTTATTGACTTTAGTTGCCTTAACTGGTTTCCAGGTCCCACCACAGAGAATTTACGCTATAGGACACTGGAGTCAGATGAATAAAAAATGAAAATGAATTGAAGGGTAAGTATAAATGTTACAGTATTATATATAGAAATTATTGCGATTTTTTTTTTTTTATCTATATTTTTTGAATATATAAAGGTATTTTTGAAAAATTTTGGCATTTAAATTTTACAGATTAAATTATTTAAAATCAAGTGTTTATTAGTTATATTATGTTTATAGTTTTATTTTTTTGCTCAAAAATTTATTAACAAATTATTTTTTTTAAGGTGTAATTAGAGGATTAGCAATTCAAGGATTTGAACCATAAATGTCTTGGTACATAGCACATTTTCACTTGTTAATCTAGCAAGATTTGAACCTTGAATCTCTTGATAGATAACACTTGGGAACGTTGGGAACTTGATTTGTGGTGTCAAAGACAACTATAAGTTTTACAGACAACAACGGCTAATAAGAAGCGGTAATATTATATAATAAAAAATATTTTTTAATTATATAATTTATATAAATAATAAAAATGAATATTGAATCAAAATATATAAATATTAAAATCAATTTAAATATATAAATATATATTATATCATCCTTTTATATATAAATATATTTTATGGGTGTCTTTCCCTGAGTGTCTTTCTTTTATATATAAAATATTAAAATGTCAATGTTCATTATCATTTCTATGACATATGGTCAGTGTTTGAAACACCTTAGATTAAAAATACAAAGGAACAATTTTACATATGTTTATCTAGTTATTCTTGAGAGAAAAAGTAAAGCAACTCTAATATTTAAGTATTAACTGCCACATACAATATGCACACACAATCTTCTGTATACATAAACAGCCGAAAGAAATACTCATCAACATGACATCCCAGATATTGTCCTTAAATGGAGGTGCCACACGCTTCCTTAACCCATCAAGAGACTGCTCCTGTTTCTCAATTAAGGGTATGGGTGTTAAGGATGTCTTTGGCCTTTCTTCCTGCGAAGGTTTCAACATAAACTCATGTTTTGTGGGCAATTCAGCATATTTCTCTAAAGACTTTGTATTCCCCAACCAGCAGAAACTCCAAAAAAAACAGTCTTTAAAGCTCCCCGAACTTTCCCAGCTTCTCAAGCTGAAAAAAAACATTCTCATACAATTTCAAAACTCCCAAAAGCTAGAAATCGTTGAAACAGTTTTCCCACCTCTGAAGGCCTGTAACATAAAAAAAAATTATATAATTAGATTTCAATCGGAAAAACAAAAACATAAACAGTTGGACTGCGCCTTCAATAATATCCTGCTGCAGCAGCAGAAAAACAACCAATCCCAACTACTGCCGCGGTCTGCAAAACATATAAACCAAACCAATAAATTAGTATTTGCTTACAGCTACTTTGTCGTCGTTTTAAACAGAAGAGAATCGCAGTGCTGTTAGAGGAAGTTTGTACAGTAGGGAATAAAACCAGAGTTAATGGATAGGGGAAGTTCACCCCACTTATAAAGTAGGTTAGATTTCAGGTAGATTGAATGACGGTGGCAGGACGGTACTGAATGAACCTTGTTTCCTTTTTGTGATCTTTATCTCAATACCATAATTACGGATTGAAATAAAATATAAATAAAGTTATTTGAAATAAAATATAAATAAAGTTACGTTTTTATTTGATACTGAGCCAACCCAAAAATGAATCAACCACATGACTACAGAGAAATTATAGTCCTTAATACAAAATATACCTATATCACAACACTATAGATTTAGGAGCATGTTGAAGAGCTACCGCATCACTCGCTCATCTTGCTCGTTGGAGGGCTACCAAATAACTCTGGCATCTTGCTCGGTGGAGGGTTACCAAATCACTCTCTCATCTTGCTCGTGTTGCAGAAAACAAATTCAAATAATATTTATGTAATGTGCAGTAAGTATTTGTTCAAATTCAAATGATATTTATATCAAATATTTATGGAATGTGCAGTAGTAGAAATTGTGCAGTAGAAATTTGTTTAATATATTAATATAAACTTAAATTAGGTTGGGATAGTTTTAATTTTGAGTTTAATTTGTTTCTAACTAGTAAGAAGTTGTTTTTATTTTTGTTATGTAAAATTTAATTAGTTTTGACATTTATTGATAAAAATGGTAATGTTTGTATTAATAAAAATAAAACCCACTAATCAGTGCTACCAAAAGTCTGAACAAGGAGAGTCTGGCTCTGCAGAACGCTCTACATTGTTCATGTACATTACACATTGTTGCTCTAGATAAACCTCTTCTTTCAGTTCTCCATTCAAAAATGCAGACTTTACATCTAGTTGGTGCATTATCGAATGTTTCTTAGCAGCTAAAGCAATTAACATTCTGATGGTATTCAATTTAGCTACAGGGGTGAAGGTTTCTTCATAGTCTATCCCTTCTTTTTGTGACTACCCCTTTGCAACCAACCTAGATTTCAGTTTTTCTATAGTTCCATCTGCATTAATTTTCGGTTTATATAACCATTTACAACCTATGGTCTATTTTTCTCTAGGAATTTCTACCAATTCCCAAGTGTTATTTCTGATTATTGAATCATATTCCCGTTCCATGGCTATTTTCCATTCACTACTTTCATTTGCTTCTTTATAACTATACGGTTCAACCACATTCATCATACTAGTTATAAAAGCATTTTCCCTATATCTTGCAGGCATTTGAGCTTTCCTACCTGATCTAGTGAGTGGTGGGGTAGTGGTTTCAAACCTTATTTGATCATAAGTTACTTTTTCTTCTTGTTGTTGCCACTGCTGTTGTTGTTGCTGCTAATCCTCTACCTTTGTCTGCTACTGACCTTGATTGTTCTCTGCTTCTTCTTCCTCAAAGTACGGAATGTCCCATCCATCATAGTGCTCATCAAGTCCTTCATTATCCTGATGATGGAATTTAACATCTCTACTAACAAAGATCTTGTGAGTAAAGGGACTAAATAATCTATATGCTTTATATGACGAACAATACCCTATAAAAGTACATGTGATGGCTTTTGAGTCTAATTTTCTTCTATCTTTCTTTGGTATGTGGCCAAATTCTTTACATCCAAATATTCTTAAGTGTTTTACTGCATGCTTATATCCATATAATGCTTCAAAAGGAGTTTTAGACTTAAGACTTCTTATAGGACTCCTATTTTTCAAATAAACTGTAGTATTCATTGCTTCGGCCCAAAAACCATTCGACATATTCTTACCTTTCAGCATACTTCTAACACATTCCACCAGTGTTCTGTTCTTTCTTTCTGTCACTCCATTCTGTTGTGGAGTATGGGGTACTATGAACTGCTGCAAAATTCCATGGTCTTTACAATATTTGATAAGCTCATCTTTCCTGTATTCTCCCCCTTGATCAGAACGAAATATTTTTATCTGTTTCGTTGTTTGTCTTTCAATCATATTTTTAAACTGGTTAAAGTATTCGAAAGTATGACTCTTCTTACTTAAGAAATACACCCAAGAAAACTCCGTACAATCATTAATGAACAGTAGGAAATACAGTGCACCTCCTAATGATTTTATCTGCATGGGGCCACAAAGGTCTGTGTGCACTAACTCCAGTATATCCCTCTCCTTCTTTTCTACTTTAATAGGGAATTCTTCTCTATTCATTTTTCCTAAAGTACAGGCATCAAAATCATTATGTACTTGTTTTAGCATAGGAAGATCTCTTACCATTTCCTTCCTTTGTAATAATAGCAAATTGTTGTAGTTGATGTGGCCGAATCTCTAATGTCAAAGCTCTTCTGTAGACAGGCTCACTACTGTCAATGCTCGAACCGGTGCAGGTCTCACATCCAACTTGTACAGACCTCTTGTTCACATCCTTGTAGCAATTGTCTTCATGCCATCTAGTAGATCTTTAATGTAACAGTTAGATTTTAAAAATTCAACTTTTAAATCTTGATCTGTAATCATAAATACAAAAATCAAGTTCTTTGTTATGCTAGGCACATACATTACATTATAAATTTGTTTGATATTACCATAAGGTAGAATGATAAAACTTTCCCACATCCTTTGATTTGATGACTTTTGTCATGACCTAGGTAAATCTATGTGCCTTCGTTGATTTGTTTAAAATCCTCTAGCCAATGCTTATTCCCTATCATGTGTGTTGACGCTTCTGAATCTACATACCAGATGTCTGCATCAACATTTTCATCACGATATGCCATGAACAATCTTAAATTCTGCACCTGATCACCATTTGCAAGATGACTTGCATGTCATTTCGGCTTCTGTTTTTCTTCATGATATTTCTTTTTCCTACACTCCGTGGAAATATGACCCAATTTTCCGCAGTAAAAACATTTAGTTTCAGAGTAGTTTTTATTCAGATGCATACCTTGGGTCAGATTTGGCTGTTTCTGTGAACTTGCTCCATTTTGTTGTTGTGGACTCCCTTTCCTTTTGTAGAAGTTCTTCCTTGCCATCAATGCAAGATCGACACTCTGGGGTTTCAGAGTCGATCTCCTCTCTTCTTCCTGCATCAGTATATTTGTCAGCTATTCAAAATGCGAGATCTTTTCTCTGGCATTTCTCCCAGTGATGAACATTTGATAGTCATCAGTGACACCATTCATTGTAATGGTTACAAGATCTGTATCGTCTATTGTATGACCAATGTCTGATAATTTGGTTTTCAGATTTTTAATCCTTGCTACGAATGAAGCAATTGTTTCATTCTCCTCCATCTTCATGGATAAGATCTTACTCTTGAGAAACAGAAGACGATTTGAATTTCTGATTTCGTATAAATTACCCAGATCTCATTAGCTGACTTACCTTCTCTTATGTGCGGTATAATGCAGTCTTTCACTAACATCTTTAACATTGTCCTTGCTCTACTTTCTCGTTTCTCCCAATCTTGGACCGATGTTGATCCAGCCGCGAGCCTCGGCTCATCCCCATTCACAATCATCCAAGCACTCTGTGCTTCTAGTAGAGTCTACATCTTGAACTTCCAATTTGCATAATTGGAACCATCGAGCTTGTTATGCTCGTTCATGCATGCTTCAAAAATATTGTTGTCCATCTTGGTGATTTAAAAAACCAAAATCGACAGGTAAAAGATGTTAAAATTACCCCAGATATGTGATAGAGACAGATCATTGTTTTTCAATGTTGTTTGATCTCGCAGCGCACATGCAGATCATCGTGGCTTCCTTCTCAGCCTCTAGACAACCTTCTATTGTTAGCTATAGGCTTGTTATTGGCTTTTCTTGGCTTCCCCTCGCAGCTACAACCTTGTTACTGGCTTCCACGATCGTCGCAGAAGTCCTTGTCGTTTCTATGACATCGTCAGAGCTGTACACGTCTTTCCTGCGACGAAAAAGGTAGAAAATATGCACGAAGGAGCTACAGTGCACTCGTTGCAGAGGTACACTCAAAACCATCGATGATTTTGGAATCGTCGCAGTTATCCACCTTACAACTGCGATGATCTTGGTTCAAAGAACCACCCACCACCCAGCGTATAGGTTCCTTAGCCCTGACACTCTGATGCCATGATAAAAATGGTAATGTTTGTATTAATAAAAATAAAACCCACTTTTCAGCTCTACGAAAGAGAATCTGAACCAAGAGAGTCTGGCTCTGCAGAATGCTCTACATTGTTCATGTACATTACACATTAAATAGAAAACATAGTTTTAGGGAAGTTAGAACAACATCCTAAGAAATAGAAACTAATTCCTATCCTGAGGTTATGTGAACCACTTCTACCTATTTTAGGATATTCTCCATTATCTTCAACACTTATGAGATAGTTTACTTCTATAGAGGTGGTTCCCAATTTCATATATATATATATATATGTGTGTGTGTGTGTGTGAAAATGTTGTGGATAAAGAGTTAAAGTGTAATTTACGTAAATATTCAATTTTAGGTATAAAATTAAATTTAGTTGCGCTCTAAATTGAAATATTACAATTGAAATGTCTAAATGTTTTTTTTTTAAGAATAAAGCCTACACTGTTTTCTTTTAGATATGAGGAAATAATGTAACTATCCAAAGGCATTTTGGGAAGCTTGTTTTTCGAACCATTAATAAATCATTTCCAATATAATGATTTTTTTAAAGAAGTTTTCTACGGAAGTTTAGTCTTGCCACTCAAGTTAGAAATTATGAATAGGTTTTGTGTTTCCAAATTAACTCACAATCATTTGTTGGTATATCAAATTCAAATTTAAGTTATAATTAAAAAAATTTGGTAAAGTTAAGAAAAATGTATATCCCTAAAACAATGAAAATCTAAAATAATGTGTTGAATTATTTTTTTTAATAATATAGAAAAATAAATATCATTTTGTAAATTAACATTAAAACTTGAATTAATCAATGTTTAAAATAATAATATTTAAAAATTAAATAAATCGTTATAATTTTAATTTAACAAAAAATTAATAATATAAACTAGATAATGAAATCTGAAATAAGTGTGTTGAAATAATTTTTTTTAATATATAAAAAAAATAAATATTATTTTTGTAAATTAAACATTAAATTTGAATTAGCCAATGTTAAACTAATAATATTTATAAACTAATCAATACTAAACTAATAATATTTAATAATAATTAGTTTAATAATATTTAAAAATAAATTAAATTGTTATGATTTTAATTTAAAACCAGAATAAAAATGTACACTTTTACCTATCACAAACAAATCATTTTAGATCACCTGACTTCCTTTATAATAATAAATATATTACACATACATTTAATAACTAATGATAAGTTTTAAATAAATATATATATATATATATATAAACTCTACCTCTACCTCTAGGTTCAAAAGCGCTTCTGGATTTTGCTGTTTGTCCCATGTCCGTGACAAGTGAATGTTCTTCTCACATCATTATCTCGAATCTTTCATATTTCTTCAGCAGCACGAGGCCACCATTCACACCTGCAATATTCTTGCAAGGACTCTATACTACCTACCTTGGGGACATTTTGTCAAATGCAGTATTAACATTCATCAACTAATTTCCTGTCATGGATTCCCTCCGTACCAATCTTTTCCTCTTTTTTTGTCATCTATACATCATGTGATCATAATTGTTTCTACCCTGTCGACTACTTCATAACACGCCCATTGAAATCATAAAATTGGCATAGATACAGTGTCCCTTTGGTCTGATCCATCTGCTCAGAATTATGAGCGCTGAGCAGATCGAAACTTCAAGGTTGCTCAACTGCTAGAATCTCTGAGACGAACATCAATATCAGGGATTTGGGCAGTGGAGAATGCACAATAATATTAGGAGTATTTATAACTGCATAGAGTCTGAATCAATGGAGGCCTCTTCCATCCCTGATTTATCATTAAACATCAGCCCTCCAAACACCAGGGCAGCTTTATCTCCTTCCGATAGCTTTCAAAACAATGGTGTTCACAAATTGGATTCATTCAACAGCAGGTTCAGAGAGGAATATTCCTCTAAATCTAGCAATGGAAGCAAAGGGCAAGCAGACGACGATACATTGCTTGAGCTGTCATTGGCTAGGAGCCCAGCTAATGGATCATACATAGATCACCGCTATTCTATCAATATAAATGGATTTCATTCCTTAGAGAAGCCGGATGTTGACAGACACGGACAGAGAAATATATGTGCTCAAGGACTCATGAGGTTATCAGAAGGCCAAGAAGATCCTAGACTCATCATGTCATGTTTATCAGGAGGAGGAGGAGGAAGAAGAGAAGCAATAGAAGATGCCTCTAGTCTTGATCTTGTCCATTCATACTCTGGGAATGGTTTTGAAATCTCTGTCAACAAAGAAGATTACAGTTTCTCTGATGAGTTTCTGAGGTATAACAAAGCCAGAGAAGCTCCCTTCTGTAGAACCTATGAGGGTATATTGATGAACAGAATGATGACACCAAACCATCCCCACAGTTTTTCTGATTCTGAGGATCATTTCCAAGGCATCTCCAGTCGCCCCAAGGAAGTTGGTAGCTGTAATCCGTCCGCGGTGACAATCTCTGATTCTCGTTGTTGTATAAAAGCAAGGTTCGGGATGAAGAGAAGAAGCATGAGAGCCCCTCGTATGCGGTGGACGAGTACACTCCATGCACATTTTGTCCATGCTGTAAAGCTGTTGGGAGGACATGAAAGTATGTATCAATTCCTCATTAATCATATTTCATTCTTCCATAATCACTACATGTAGATTCTATGTAGGCATAGAACACAGAGTTTCTCTTAGAATAGGTGCAGTGTCACAGAAATGAATATGAATTCTCCATTGAAATTTCAATCACACTAGGATGGCCAGGTGATTGTATCAGATATTTGTTTAATGGTTCAAAACTAGAGCTACTGTCATAGCTTAATCCTCCTCAAAAGCTTCCTCTTCCTTTTGTTTATTGATGTAGCTGAACAGGAAGCTTGTATCTGAGACATGGCTTCTATGCTTGAATTTCACTCATCTAGGAAAACTTGGGGATTTCCTAATGCTTTGGTTTTGTTTCGCAGGGGCTACTCCAAAATCAGTTATGGAGCTCATGAATGTGAAGGACCTCACTTTGACACATGTAAAAAGCCACTTACAGGTAATTCATTGTTTGCGTTTTCCTATGTTGACGATGTTGCCCTGCAGGTACATCATAAATATGACAAGTTTGCAGTATTTGAATATTGGTCTAGGGTAAACACCACACACAATGAGGTATAATTGTCCTGGTTTAACTATTATATGTTTTGGCATTGTCGGTTGTAATTTCTCCAAACATTTTTTTTTTCCAAAATATGATTTTCTGTTTTTTAAAATATGTTTTTGATTATATAGATTTACATAGTGAAAAACTTATAAGGTATTTTAATATTGGAGAGTTTACAATAATTTCAACAAATTCTTGTGGCAAAGATTCTGGATAGTTTCTATAAAAAAAAATGTACCCCGAACATATAACAGATAAACCAATTTTTTTTATGTGTGAGTTGAATAAAAATAACTCATTATTTAAGAGATGAAATAAAAAAAAACAATCATTAACTTAATACATACAGAATAAGTTTCTTAAATTTATAAGTTTATGGCCCTGGGTTTCCTTTCCTACTTGTTCTGTAACGAATGTTCGAATCATCCCTATGAATAAATTAAAGATGTTGAATAAACAATTTCTAGAGCACAAACTGCAATGCAGGAAAGCCCTCCGCAGAGTTTGCAATGCAATAGAGGTGATTTTTATTCAGGAGCCGTACAGCTGTAATTATTCTCTAGATTTCTTCGTGTGTGCTCTCATTATTGCGAAAAGGAAACGAAGACTGGACACTTTTAACCTATTCTAGATATTTTATGTCCTGGAGTGATCAAAAGGCAACGTAAAATCCAATGTGCTGTTTCGAAAGATATTTATTTAATTAGGCTGTAATGTTTGCTGTGTTGGCAGATGTATCGGACTGTGAAGGGTGTAGACAAGTCTGTATGCCCCTCTGGTATGTATCAAAAATATAAATTGACATACTTTCCTGTCCTTGTTCATTTCATAGTTTTGGTGTTGGTTTTAATCAGAGACCTAATGTCTCAATATCGAATCCGAGTGATTCGTTACAGGTCATTATGAATCAGAAGCGCCGGAAACAGTTGATAGGAAAATTTTTGAAGATTTTGCAGAGAACGAGATAGTGTATTGTGACAGAACACAGTAGCTTGGTTCGACCAAGCCTGTAAAGCGACCAGTCTATGAAATTATTCAGCAAACTTCCGATGACAAATGCTATTTCAGGTACAATTTTCTAATTTCTTCTCCATCTCGAGTACAGTTTCAGAAAGATGATTGGAATTTGTGTGGAAGTGAAAAGGCGAATTAATAATTCGATATGCAGATCTATGAATGGAAAGATTATGCCCATCACTGTCCGTTTGGTTAGTTTTATTGAAAAGAAAAAGTTGCAGTTACTTTGTTTGCATCTGCTTTCTAAAAGCGTTACATCTTTGCAAGTCTGATTGGTTGGTGTAGTGTTGCATTCATGTGAATAGTAGAATGATGACTGTACTTCGGACTCAATGCGGTCTACAGCCTTTAGTGGAGTACCAGCTACTAAATTAGTGAGGAAGAATGGTAGCTTTTTGTGGAAATTTTCAGTGGGAGACCTTTCCAATTTGTCCATTCTATTATTAGTGCATGTTTACAAGCAGCCTCATCTGTGAGTGGAGCAATGGGGATAGCACCGTACGACCTAAACCTACATCGCCGTGAGACTCCAGGGTTACGGACGAATAAAGGAATTCATATTTTTTTCCTGCTTTTTCTGCCATCTACTTTGCCTGCCATCTACTTTGCTGCCTCCTCATCCTGTGATTTATTGCAATGTATTAGTGGCTGTCTCCACCCACTGGACAATTTAATAAAATGTATGTTCTCCTCGTTTCGAAATTATGTAATAAGAGATATCTTCTTTCTCTTCACACGATATTGTAAGCCCCCTCGCGTTCCATTTATTCCAGCCCATTATTCGATGCAATGGTTATGTGATGCCACCAATTTCGACGCTGCACTCTCATGGACTTTAGTTGATTTAGCGATACCACCATTCATTGATATGTATTCCATAAATCTAGTAGAATAAGTGGTTGTACTCGGTATATATGATTATTATGTTTTTGCCACACGGAGTAGTGCAGTATCAAATCGTAATATATGATTATTATTTTTTCCCACACTGCGCAGTGCAGTATCAAAACACATACTCACCATGGGTATTTCTTATATTATAATTATTTAAATTATAAAAATTAATTAAATTATATATAGGTGTAGTTTAATTTATATATTAAATAATTTTTAATTATTATTTATTTTAATTGTTTAATCTGTATAATTTTAGTTTTTAGGGGTGTTTTAAATTTATTTATGTATTTAAAAATGTATTTTAAACAACAATTTTTTTTAAATTGTATTGCAGATTTTGGTGAATTCTGGTGAAAAAGGGTTATTCCATTTATAAGTTAGACTATATATATATATATATATATATACTGCAAATGAAACATCATGTAAGTTTGTAGTGCATATGGAAGAAGAGCATAAATGAAAAAAGATGTGATATGTTATGTGATCTAACTATACCTGAATTTGAGTGAAAAAAAAAACTAATGTTAAATGTAATACAACATTACTCAAAATAGAGGCATGTGCAACTTACTTCCCAAGTGCTCAATCCAATAGCTTATTTTCATTAACAATTGCATCCACGAACAGACCTTTGTTGTTCATCGCCTCAGCCACACTGAACCCTTCACCCTCATATGGTAATGGTTCCAAATCAAATGTCTCTGCGAGTATTCTCCAGAGGTACATTCATTTATATTCATCTCGATTAGCACAATTAAAGGTCTGGTTCTTTGGATAGAGATCTTTGGCAAACCAAATTTCATGTTCGGCAATCAATTTTGCATCAGATGCATCGATAAATTGTTCCCACAAAATATTGTTCCCTCACTACTTGAAAGACAACCCCTCATGTTTGCAAATGGCAATGTAAACACACAATGTGCCTAAAAAATTCATAAGCTCCAAGGAGAGAAGCCAATTATGTGTGTCGGATGGTGATTGGACCAAGGTAATCCTCCTTTCTTCTTTGCAACCTCAATACAATATTCTCAAGAGTGTAGTAAAAGTTAGGCATAGGTAGAGCCTAGGAAGCTCTTTATGAAAGGGTGCTTCATGGCACTGATATTTACGATTATTTGTCACTGCATCAAATGGACCAATGTAATTCTTTCCCCTAGTGTAAAGACAAATATGTTGTAAATTCTTTGCATTGGGAAGTAGGGCATCTTACACATTACTCAACATTCTTCCATTGTCCGCATTGTTTTGCTCATATGTCTACAATCCAAGTAATTTAACAATAAAAGTATGATGCACGGTTCACAAACACAAAATAAGAAGAAACATTATTGTAATTATGCTCTTCATTGATTTCCCTAAAGTGACCAACCATATTATAGTGAAGAAAGAATATTGAAACACTAAAGAACTACTCACCCCAAGTTTATCAGAGATTCAAGGACCAATAAATTGACTTAGAAATAGATGTGCAACTATAAACTAGAACACTTACCACACGAGGGCCAAGGGAACTTGTCCATGAAGAATACAAACTCATTTTGATAAAATGCACACTAATCCAAACACCAATTTGTTACAAGAAACATCACCATCAATTTTAGAAATATATGCATTCAAAATTAGCATAAAAATTTCCACAATCCATGGCTTCATTAAATATTCCCTACCAATCACGTACTGCTAATCTATCAGCTCTCAAGTAGTGCTATAATGCCATATTAATGGATTATAACAAAGCAATTAAAATAATGAGTCAATGATTTAAATTTCCATCGATTTTTGCAAAATTTTTACCTAAGAAATGGGTCAAATGGACTAAATGAGAATGAGTTGTGATTTCCAAATAAAATCGGTGTTGTAGTTAAGAAATGAAAATAGCTGAGCAAAGATACAAATTAGATTCCTGCAACAAATTATCTCACTTGAGAAAATGGATTAAACAAAGGGCATGGAAGAAGAGAGATAAAAATCAAGCTATTGTGATTGTTGATGCTTCTTTTGTTTGTGGATTGTTGATGATAATATGTCTTGTGGCACTTTGTTTCTTCCTCATATCACAGATTCACCATCCCAATAATGATGAAATGTCGCTATGGTGATTATTAGTGGTATGTGGGATTTAGTTTGCTTTATCATGGGTTCTGGACCAAATCCCCAAGCTCTATCATGCAAATATAATGAGTCATTTGAATCTTCTCAAGGAGAGGTTTGAGCATCCAAGCCCTCAAAAACCAATGGGGAGATTTGATCTTCTAGGGATTAATGTGTTTGTCTCTACTGCTAATCCATAATTTTCTTTGGGTACACAAAGTGTTTGGAAATGGTCATGCCATCAAATTACTACTCATACGTTCCACTGCAAAATAAGAAATGGTTGAAATGTAAAATTAATGATAAATGTTTTACAAATGACTTATTACGTAAAATATTTGTATTCCATCGTTAAACTCTGGCTGCATGCAGCGACAGAAAGGTAAAAAACTAGTAAATAATGAATTCTAAAAAAATAGGGATGTTAAGAAAGGTAAGCAGTTGGCAAGTAATGAATTCTAAACATAAAGGATGTTAATGAACCTGTTGCCACGAGAACATATTTCCTATGTGGATTTGTTTTGCAGATGAACGCTAATGCTTGGAATCCAGAGGCATTCTCCCCATTTTCATCCATTGCTTGCAAGATCAACATAAATAAATGTCTATATAAATGTGTGCTTGCTCCATATTTTCTCACAAATAATCCCTTGAAGTTTTTTGGGTACACAGAATGTTCGAAAATGGAGATTCTGATATATGAATTAAAGGAAATATGAGATCCAAAATCTGGTATCATTGTTCGGTAGTTCCAAATAGTTATTTTTGGATCTTTACCACCAATATGATCCAACAATGCAATTATTTTAATCGTCTAACACACAAATCAACGATGCACAATGAGACATCATGGCATCTAGGGGAGTTATTCTCAAAGGGGAATGCCTTACGGCGTAAATATTAAAAAGTTCCAATTAATATCTTTCTTTCTTAAGGTCTAATAGACCTCATTGGTCTCACCTTAATAATCATCATCATCATTAAGTTTTGAATATATTTATATGGGTAATTCTAACCTATAACCAAGTATAAGTTATAAATTTATAAATTAATTAAGAATAAGTTTAAAAATATTTTAATAAACTAGTGGCTACTTTATTTTCCTTATGTTTACTTTATAATCAATTTTCTTATTTTATATATCTATAAATTACAAAAATAAATTAATAATAAATTCTAAAACTTAGTTTAATAAAGTAATGGTCATTTTACATAGTTTATGGGACCCATTAACGGTGATTCTCGATCTTTCTCGTCATCTTGAATTGAATGCCAGCCCCTACTCACTTGAAAAATACTAAACGTTAACAATATAGAAGGGGAAATCAGAATGAACAAAACAAAACGTTAACAGTCTAGAAGGGGAAATCAGAATGAACAAAACAAAAACTAAAATAAGGGCTATAAATTCTTCTTCATTATTACTAGTAAAGCCACAATTCCCTGCGTAAATCCTTAGTGTCTTACTTGACCAATCCCAAAAGATTCCTCTATAGCCACCTAGACCAGGGTTACATTTCGAGCCCCCATAAAAATTTAACTTGATGAATCCCAGGGGTGAGAATGTAAAATAGGATTGGTGATGAGCCAATGTTCATAGGCCTTTTTGGTTTACTTAGAGAAATCATCTCTTGGGAGATTTCCAGTCATGTTAATATTCTCCTCTATTTTTTATTGGTCTTCCAATCCTCTGCAAACCATGCCTCGAAAAGGATAGTCTCCTTCAAATTTCTCTTGATTAACTGCCATATAATTTCTAGGGAGATCCTCTGGTCCTTAAATATGCATCTATTCCTCTCTTTCCAAACATTGCAAAGAACAAAACCCATCATTAAATTCAAGGCTCTATTAGGCTATTGGATGAATGATCCAAGTGTCCAAAAAGAAGACGTGTGGTTCCAAATCTTATTTATGAAGATACATGTGTTCAAAATGTGCTCCATCATTTCCTCCTACTTCGTGCATAATAAACATACCAAGGGTCCATTGAACCCTTTCTTCCTTATATGGTCATAGGTTAAGAGATTTCTTCTTCTGATAAGCCATGAAGAGTGAGCCACATTTGGCCATAGTTTATTGGTCCATATCCATCACCAAAATGGTTCCCAAGGAGTGACTTTCCATGATTACATAGGCTTCTTTAATACTAAACATACATTTTTTCTTATGTCCCCATCTTAGTTTGTTTGGATCTAGGGCACCCTCAATCTTTCTATCATGTAGCCATTAATCTAGAGTAAGCCATTAAATCAATGCCTGATCTTCAAACCAATTCTCCAGAGTCTTCCAAACTTTCCATACAAAGTGAGGAGGTGATTCCTTCTAGAAAACTGCAACCTTGAAAGCCCCCTGAGAAATGGTGAAGTTTTGGAGTTCTTGCAGGTCCTCTCGGTCTCCTAGATGCAAGAGTTGTTTCCATGCTTCCATCTAGAAATACGTTGATTATCCATTCCATATTTCCTAAAACATGTGAAATTTAATCAAGTGTTTATTCTCCTGTGTTAAATTCCATATAGATGACCCTATGGGAAAAGGTTGGGCTCTTAATTTTTTCAGCTTGCAAATTAGAATTACTATAATTTTTATCCCATCTACACTTCCATATTTCCTATCTCCCTTATATCTAGTGCCACCATAAATTTTCTCCTAAAGCCTTATTGAGGATATTAGGATCTCACAGACTCAACCCTCCTTTTTGTTTTGGAAGACACGCCTTCTCCTAGGCCGAAAGAACCCACTTTCGAGTCTACTTGGACCCATTCCATTAAAAATCCATGAACTTATTGGTGTGTTCCTTATAATTCGCTCGCAAGTCTAGTAGGACCGAGAGATGGTAGACCAGTAATGTTGGAAGTATTTATTTAAGAAGAGTCACATGCCTAGCCAGATTTAGGGAGTGAAAGGATCAATTTTCAACCTTTTAGAGATATTCTAGAGAATGTCCTACCAACATGAAATCCATAAGGAGTCTGTGATGAGCAGAATTCCCAAATACTTGACGGGTATGATACCCATTTGATAGCCCATTATGCAAGCTAGATGAAAATGTATTGAAATTTTGGTATTGAAGAAAAAAGCATTGGGTTTATCCACATTTACCATATTACCTTAAGCTTCTTGCTGAAGCTTCTTGGAAGCCTGAAAGAATATTTTTCCATATGCTTGTTTCTTGGAAGTAAGATTCTCCAAACAACATAATATCATCAATGAATTTTTGGTGAGCAATTAGAAGGTCATGCCCCTAAATCTAGATTCCTTTGAGAGATTTTCAATTCATAACTGCTTTAATATACCTCCCTAGGCCCTTTGTTGTAAGAATTAATAGGAAGGGGGACAATGTGCCTCCTTACCTTAGGCCCTAAAGGTGCGGGTAGGGGCTGCAGTCAACAAAATAGAGAAAAAGGGAGTGTAATGAGTGATTTAATCCATTCAATCCACTTTTGTGAGAAACCAAAGGATCCCAAGGAGAAAAGGAGATATTTCTAGTTAATTTGGTCATAAGCTTTGGAAAGATGTAATTTAATCACCTTTTTGGGTCTTTTAATCTTCTTGAGGATATCCAGCACCTCCTGCACCATGATTGTCCTGTCTAAATTTTCAAAACCTTCCATAACCCTTGTTTTCTATGAAGAAATTATAATATTGAGGAGGCTTTCCATCCTTTTAACAATAACATAAGAGTTAATCTCATACATAATATTACAAAGAGAAATTGGATGAAAACCATTAGGCTCGATAGACTTTCCATTCTTGGGGATAAGGGTGAGAAATGTGGCATTAAGATCGGACAATACCTAGCAAGCCTCCTCAAATCCTCCACCATTGCGTGTACTTATTTTTTGATAATCAACCAACAAGCTTTAAACAAAACTGTTGTGAAGCCATCTGGATCAGAGCCCTTGTCAGTAGGAATTTCCTTTACCACTTTCTCCACTTCCTTAAATGATATTTCCCACATGAAGGAAAAGTTTTGACCATGGTTAACTAGTTTTGGTATATGGCATATAATGTACTATATGGCTTATTTTCTATTAGGCATGAGCATCCCCTCAAAATAGGGCACTAATTCTTCCTCCATATCCTCGTGTTGCAGAATGTGATTTCCCTCCTTTTAGGTTAAGGAGAAGATCCTATTGTGCTATTCATGTTTGTCATAGCTTCGATTTTTGTTTTTGTGTTCTTCTCCCTTTCTTTGAGCCATTGTACTATATACTTCTACTTCTAAATTACTTTCTCCCACTTCCTTCATTACTCTAGGTTGTGGATCACCTATCCCTCCTCCGATGTCATGGATTCTTAGTGGATGTATTGTATGATCTCCTACATACAGATCTCTAATTTATCTTTTTCATTTAAAAAATTACCAAATTCTAGTTGATTTCAGTGTTTGATTTTGGATTTATGCTCCTTCAATTTTAATTGAAAAGTATGCATCTAGTTCTTTCCTTGTATAGAGATCTCTTCCCACCAACCTTCTACCTTGGCTAGAAACATAGGCTTTTGCAACCAAAAACTTTCAAAATGGATTGACCTATTCTAAGGAGTCATTTTCAGGTCGATTTACAATCAAATTGGCCAACGATCAGACCCTAGGAATGGAAGTATGGATACTTCCATGAAGACATCTCTCCCTAACAATTCTTCTGAGAGTAGGTAGTGATTTAGTCTACTAGCAATTTTATGGGACCCTACTCTATGATTATCTGAGGTGAATATCCCATAATTCGTATCTACCTCAATAATATTCAAATATTGAACAATTTTCGTCAAGCAGTGGGCCATTAGATCTAAACATTGTATACCCTCTCTCTTCTCATCCAGTTTCTTGATAATATTGAATTCTCCCCCTAATATTCAAAGTTCATCCTTGTAGATATCTATTAATTCTCTTAGATCCTATAAGAAACTAGTTTTCCCTTGAGACAGAAGGACCACAAACTATTGATAAGCATAATTCTTCTTTTATCCCCACACAATGGCATCATCTTATCAAGATGTTTCAACATGATACTGAGTCCTTGAAAACAATCTCCTTGGGGTTCCATACTACCGCCAAACTACCCACACTTCCTTTGGAATCGATAACCATCAATTCACATCCCTTCCAACTTTTTTATAAAATCTCTTCTACCTTCTCACAAGAAACTTTTGTTTCTTGTAATATAAGGATTTCCGGCCTCTCTTTCAGAATTCTATCTCTCAAGTACCTCAACTTCCCTCTACTGCTGAGGCCATTGAATGTTCCAAGAGACGACTTTAATTGAGAAAGGGTTGTAGAAGAAGGGAAATACCTTGATATCAGTGCTAATTACCCATAATTAATAAGGAATTCACCCATATTTTGTATAACTTCTCTAGTGGTCTTTCTTCCTTTTTACTACATTCTCCTGTATTTTGTTCTTTGCTTCTACTTATCATAGAGGATCCTATTGCTGCTGGTTAGGGTTTCTAGAAGCTCCTTCCTGCATTTGTATGTGCTACTACCATTGAGAGAATTGGCAGAAGAAGTGTTATTTATGCTTTGTTGGGATATCATCTGACTCAACTCTCGCACATATGTTTATAAATTCCAACATCGTGTTCATATGCCCTAAGAATATATCCTCTATCATCTAACTCCCGTGATCAGGCTTGCATCCATGAGCACCTCTTGAATGTCTAGAAATTTAGATGGAACTTCTAGTATATTCCTTTTAGGGTTTGATTTATCTCTAGAGTTTCCCCCTTGTTGTTATATTTCCATGGGTTGCTCCATATGTTGTTCCACCTGTGGTGTGACTTCCTCAAGATTTTCTAATGTCGAGAACTTATTATCATCAAAACCCTCGTAAGTATTTTTCATTTTAGGTGATAAATCCAGGTTCTCTAACTGTTTTTTGTGCCCTTACCCATTTTTTTAATCACCTCTTGGAATCCCTCAAGGTTATTTAAATTGTTTCTCTCTTAGTTTTCCAAAAGAAGAATGTGCAATCTCTAATTAATTAGCCATATTCATGGAATAAATGGCATTTAAATGACACTTGTCCATAATCCAACTTGTGACCATATCTCGTCATGGTACTCAGTATCTATTGGCTCGAGTAGTGGCTTGGAGATATTCATATAAACACAAATTTTCACATAGGAAGTGTGCCTCCTACTTTTGGTAATTTCATAAATTTTCACAAATTTTCTCATAGAATTTCGTATTCCTCCAAGAATGTCTGGCGACCAAACATACTTTGATAAAGAGTATAACCTAACCCAAACTCCACCTGCTAGAAACTGCTCCTTGTCAGGGTTATAACACTCCTCCCATAATCAAATGAAAAGTCCAACATTGTTCATGAAATAGGGTCCATTTTCAAATACCCTCTTACGGTCCTCCAAATTCACAAATATTTCTCTAAAGAAACCCTTGGGTCTTAGATGAAGTTCCATGCGGCCTTTTGGTATCCATTTTGTTTAGATCCATTTCACGATATCCAGTTCTTTTGGCCAAATCCCCTTGAATTTACAAATCAAAGCGTGATCCTTCATATAATGTCATGATTCCTCCAGTCGATTATTTGAGATCACAAAATTAGGGTTTGATGATGCCTTCAAGAGGCATCTCCCCTTCAACTGTGATTGCCATTGCACCCCAATAAATTAGGTTTCGCTCTCGTTGTCATTGCCTTCTGACAAACCAACATCCCTTGCCATAGGCTAATGAGAACCTGTTACTATATTACGATACGAGGGGACTACAACCCTCCCCACGACTCCACTCATGTAATCACTCATAGTAACCTTAGAAGGATAAAACCAAGATCTCTATGATGAAGACCCCTGTCCAAATTGCTAACCCTAATTATTCAAAAAAAAATTATAGAAGCCCTCATGTTTTGCAGAGAAAATTTATATTACATAATTAGTATACATTTAATTTATTTTTAGAATTTATTTTCAATTATGAGAAAATATATATTTTTTAAGTTTACATTTTTTTCAAGTTTTTAAATTAAAAAAATGAATGGATTTGATCTTCTTGTTGGCCATTGGGTAATCCAATGCTCCCTGTGTGTTTCACAAAATGTGTTTAACTATATGTCAAGGATCTATTAACTATGATGATGTGTATTTTTACCAACACTTGCAGGTTTTGGTGTAATGGAAATCATGATCCCAACAAGTAGTATCTGAGCCAAATGTCTCAAGTTTGAAACAAACCCAACTCATGCTGTGGGGAGATTGTTGGGCGTTGGATAATCCATCACTTCCCATGTGTTTTTCGACATGTTCTTAACCGCCTCTAGAGGATCCACTAACTCTAGCGATGCATTGATTTACTAACACCCATGGGTTTTGGTATAAAAAAAAATTGTGATCCTAACAAGTGGTATTAGGGCCAAAGGTTTTGAGTTTGAAACAACCCCAACTCACACTGAGTGGGAGATTGTTGGACATTGGATAATCTAGTGCTCCCCATGTGTTTCACAACATGTGCTTAACCCCCTCTTGAAGATCTTTTACCTTTGGCGATGCATCTGTTTACGAACACCTACAAGGTTTGGTGTAATGACAATCATGATCCTAACACTTCGATGCATAGTAAATTAGGTATCAAAAGATTAACAATAATTTTATGCATAGATTCACCATATATCAATTCTATATTAAATATTAAAAACAATTGTACATATTGGAATTTTATTTTATTTTTATCCCAAAGGAACCCAACATGTCGTTTGACACATAGCTACCAATAAACTTTTGGGGGTTTATGACCTGTCCTCCTCTTTGTAAACCTGTCACAACCGAGGGATTTGAACCTTGGATCTCTAAGTGTTCTGAGATGTCAGATTACTTTGATCACCAATTGAACTACCTTCGGACATACATATTGGAATGTAAAATAATAAATATATTTTAATTTTAATTAATTAATTATTATTTTTTTTTTTTTTTTATTCTTGTTTTTCTCTATATAAAGAGTTGATATAAAAATATTTTATGTAATGCGAATAAGGAATAAAATGTTAATAATGGTTTACTCAATTTCATTTATAGATTTTATATTTAAGAAAAAAATAACACATTTTTCTTATATTAAACTATAAAAAATATTAAACATTTCTTTTATGTGAAAGAGGAAAAAATATTAATTATATTAATATTTAAATTAAAAAATATATATTAGAAAATATAATATTACATGCATTCTTATTTTTATAAGAAGTATATTTTTCTAATTTACCAAGTCTAGAAGAATCAAATCTCTTTTTACTCTTAATAGATTTTCCACTTCAAATAATTAATCCCTCTTAACATTTGGTAATTTTAGAGTTAAAATAAATCTAAATTAGTTTAACTATTAATTATAATTATAATTATTTTATTTTATATTCTATAAAATTATATTAGTTAAAATGTTTTATTATTATTCATTTTTTAATTTTAATTTTAATATAATTTGATCCACAAAATATCTACACAATAAAATTAAACATTGCATCTTTAGACATAATTAACATAATAATTATGACATACATAATCCATATAATAAATAAAAATTCACATTTACAAATTTTTTTATTAAAATAATTATCATATGTGGATAACATTTTGTTTATTTGAGATTCCTTTATATTATATAGTAAATGTATTTATGTGTTTCAACATATCCATAGTAATTATATTTGTGTTTTAATATATGTATTTTGCATAATTTCACATGTTATGTTAATTTAAATTGATTATGTTTTTATTGTGTATTAACTAACGTTGTCTTGTTTCATTATGACCCAAATTGGTTATAGCTTCTTGTTGTGGGACAAAGGGACCACCTACGAAGGCTGCTACCTACCTCTGGTTTTGAACCTGTGACTATTTAAGAAGAAATGCATACATTAACATAGACCCACCAACTGTATATTTCTTTAATATATTAAATACTACGAATAAAATCATATATATATAATAATATAATATAGTTATAAATTATAAATATAAAACAAACAGATATAATGAAATTATGAAATATGAGTATTCAATTATAATATAATATATTAAACCAATATAATGTTCGATTCAATATTATATCATCCATTATATTTTAAACCAAATTTTAATCTCAATAAAAAACAATTATAAGATCCAAAATTAAAATGTGTATTATATTGACTTCAAATAAATAATACTGACTAGAAATGAATTAATATTAACTAGAAATTTCATGTATGGTTTGAAGTTAAGTTTCATAAAAACAATATGTAAATTTTATAAACTAAAAATATCAATAATTGTTTCGAAACTTAAGTTTCATCAATATACATATGTAATTAAAAAAATGTTTATATGAAATTGCTGGGAAATAATAAATGAGAAATTTAAATTGTTATAAATTAGGAATCAAAGGATTACCTTTGAAAATAAGGTTGAATATATGGTATGAATTCTTTTTTAGGTTTACTATTTTTGAGTTCATTGGTTCAAAATTCATGGGGAGTTATTTGTGGGGATAAAATTTTTCAGAATGTGTCTAAGCTCGAATTGTTACTTGTAAACTCTCTTGTATTGTATAAAATCTAACTATAGAGTGTGATTGTTCAACCATATACTTTGGAGTGTGCTAATTAGACAATACCCTACCATATTAATTCATATTGAGGGTTTTTAAATCACATGAAATTTGAGTAATCTATCTATACTTGGTAAAAATGGGTGAGATGGGCATTTTAATATACTTATGGATATATTTATTAGATTGGGTGTATCTAATTCACTTATGGATATGGATATAGGGATTTTAAAACTTAGAGAGAAGGAAGATCTTGATCTAATAATTGTGGCATGAGAAAAAAAAAAAAAATTAAGTTAGAACAACAAGGAAGAATGATGAAGATTAAAAGGTGGAAAGTTGATAATCTGTTTGGACCCACATATTTGGAATATAAAAAAAAGTTGAATATGAAATTTTTCACAAAAAAATGGATATATATGATATCTTATGAAAATAAAGAACATATAGATGATTTTGGTTTGTGAAGTTAGGTGAGGGGAAATGGTAATTAGCAAAATGTATTGGTAAAAGTTCAACAAATGATTTTTGGAAAACATAAAAGGAATTAGCAATATTATTTAATATCCCATAAGTGAAAGTGATATTCTTTACATTTAGTAAGTGAAATTGTAATAGTCTTCTTTCCACTTCTCAGGCTCAAAGTAACTTTCCATCTCACTAATATAGTATATCAACACTTATTCCTTTAGAATTGTTTCATAAGTAATTTCAACTTTGGCTCCTCACTACTTTAAAAAAAATCTAGTCAAATTGTGTCGTAACATCATTTTGTTTTTGAATTATGGCTTATGTTGTTCATATTTTCCCAATAAAATATTTTCGGTAAAACCACATTCAAAAGAATCTGTCGACATATTGCAAATCATCAATTGTGGTTCACCATCTAGACATGTTTAATAGTTTATGGTACTCATTTATTGGTTTGTGAGCAATTGACATCTACTTCACTATTGCTTGTCTAGTTTATAATTCTTTAATTATTCTTCCTAACTCTTACATTTCTTTATTAATAATGATTCTATCTCCCCATTTTCCATCATTGTAATTTTTATTCTCCTAGTTCTTTGATAATGGACTTTTAACTTATTCTCGATCAATAACCTCTATTTTGGAACAAAAAATATATAAAATGTTGCATAATAGGACCTAAGGACCTTGCATTAGGAGTACACCACAAGTAACTTCTAGTGACTGAATTAAAAAGTATAAATGGAAAGCAATATATTCAAGATAAAAGTTCAAATTACAATTGATTTTTTCATAAGGCCGCACTCACTCTCGTTAATTATTGTTTTATTTCAACATATAATTTTCAATTATAGCATGGACTTAGGATTGACTTCTCCTCATAAGCTCTAAGTCAACACCCTCACTCTTGGTTTCTTCTTGTAGCTAATATCTATGAAACAGAATGCAATTCACACATTCTTTTTCGTAGCCAATATATATGAGACAAAATGCAATTCACACATAAGTTTTCCGACACTTCGAAGCCAATCTCAATCTCTATAATCCAATCTTCACTTTTAAGAAGTTATCTCAACTTTCTTAAATGTTCCTTATTTTATCATCGACATATACATGATGAAGAAACTTAAACCTTTGGCCTTCGACATTCATTTATTAAAAACTCAATTTCTACCTCGCAATGACCCAAATTCTCAATCTCTTGGCATGCCATACTTGGAACCTCAACAATTCTTAGATTTTTCACGCGCACAACTTTCTACTCATTTATTTAGGTGACAACATTTATTTTGTTATTATACTCTCATATTTTTCTCTGTGTGCTCACTTCAATGGATAACTTATGTCCATCCAAGTTTTGATATGTCCACATATGATTCTTCATCAAGTACAGTAGGGTAATTGGTTCCAAATCACTTAGATAAATAGGTTATGCTTATGACTTGGTAAGCACGCATGGGATGTTATCATTCATATTGATCCTAAGATAAGTTTGATGAGAAAATATCTTGGTTAACTTGAGAAACTAATGAAAATAAACTTTCCAAATTTTATGTTATTACTAATCAATAAAAATCATATTCTACCTCTACCAATATTAATTCATAGGAACAATAATTTACACCATCTAATTCTTCTACTCCAATAAAGAATAATGAATCGAAACCTTCATCACCCACATATTAGTTTTATCTTATCGTTATGATAGGAGGTATTTTTTTCTCTGTATAGACATTAACATTCTTATCTGCATGAAGCATGAATTGGTATGACAACTCTTCTTATAGATTGACAATGAAACTAGGACATTGAAGAATTTTTTGTTGGTACCACTATTAAAAGTGTGTGTGAATAAAATAATGACTAAAAACATTTAAGCTCTTGTTTGAGGTCATCCTATCATAATTTCCACAAGTATATAATTGTATAATCCTTATTGCATATGATTTTTTATGATTATTGATTGATCAAAGAAGCACTCTCTTCTTAACATTTTTTTCTATGATATTTTTTTTTTCATAGACAAAAATACATTATTATGGGATTAAGACCATCTACTCACATGTGATGTTTGAAGAATTTATTCGGTCTTTGGTCTTCTCGGAAAAAAAATCACTTAGTTGTGTCTCTTTGTGTTAGGTCCCTATACTACTAGTGTAGCCCCTTATTGTTATTAGTGTAACCCCCTTATTGTATTTTTGTGCCCATGTAGTCCCCATATCGTTATTATTGTGCCCCATATAAGCACACTATTTTTATTGTTGTGCCCTTACAATATTATTGTTATGAAGACTCTGATTATATTGTGACCCCTTAGACTCCTATATATAGAATTGAGGCCTTGTCATTTGTATCATCCAAGAATTGTTCATTTATGTAATGTAAAGGAGGCTTCCTCCTCGAAGAGGAAAATTTTCAAGCCGTTGATATATCTATTTGTGAGATGGTTGCATAACATTTGGTATTAGAGCTTTGGGTTTTAGGGTTTTGCTGCTTCAAAAGGTCATCGTGGAATTTTTGCTATAACTTTTTTTGTACAAAGATTCAGAAGCTAAAATTAAAACCACATGTATCTAAAATCTTGATGAACTTAGTATACAAATTTCAGATATTGTATTGCTATAATTCCGGAGATATGATCTGAAGAATGTAGGGTTTTTGCAAGATCCAGAATTCTGTCTCAAACAAGTGACCTAGGGAAAATCATCATAATTTTCGCTTTAGGCATCAGATTTGAATTATGTAAAAAGTGGATTAAATTTCATGGACTATAGTTTTTCTTGTAGCTATTTCAGGGACGAAGGTTGAAACAATGACACGTGGCATCCTATACAACTTCTCTCTACGGAACCAATCCATAATCAGGCCATCGTGGGATATTTGACAAACTCTTCCGTGGATAATCCAATCTCGATCAGACTAATGGGTTTGGAAAGAAGACTTAGAAGGCTACGATAGGACAAAATTTTAGAGCTTGGAGATTCGAAATTACAGAGGTACAATAGGTTTAATATCGAGCTCCTACAAAGCAAGAAAAATGTGTGTATTTTTTAAAATTTGCATAATTTTTGTTTGAGAAATTAGTTGGAAGTGATTTAACGGGAATAATGAAGAATAAATATCATCAATTCATGATCCGAAGAAAGAAAATGGAAACACATAGTAAGAAACCCGAAAGTTATACTATGATGTATGAAGAAGAGGAAGAAATGCAACATGATATATCAAAATTATGAGGCCAAGTGCAACAAATTTCGCTCTCACAAAAAGTAATAGAAGCTAAGATGGATGGTTTGAAGAATGACATGGAATTTTTGAATGATGGTTTAAAACAAAACATGGAAGCATTGATGAATGTCAGGATAGAGGGGTTGAAGTAAGGTTTGACAAGTTGGTAGAAGAAAGTTGTCCCAATGGTGACAAGGCAATCCATAAAAATCATGATGAAGACAAAAGGAATATCAATTACGAGACTCCAATATGGGGTTTAAGAACCACCACATTCCAAAGATAGATATTGGGAAGTTTGATGGCAAGGATCTGGTAACTTGGATACTACCAATGGAGCAATATTTTGCTCTACATGATGTGCAACCCTCACAAAAGGTATGTATTACATATTTATATTTAGAACCCAATCAATTTGTATGGTATAGGTGGCTTTTTTCTCATAAACCACTTATCACCTGGTCAATTTTTATGGAGGAAATGATAACACATTATGAAGATATAAAGAGAAACACTTTCTTTAGCCAATTGATAAATCTCAAACAAAAGGGTTCAATGGCAGAGCACATTGAGGACTTCCAAAAATTTAATATCAGGGTAAATGATATTCCAGAGGATCATATGATTGATGTCTTCATAGGGACTTTAAAGGATAACATCCAACACGAGGTTTGCCTTTGGGAACCTGATTCATTGGAGAAGGTATTTAGGGTGGCCAAAAAAGTGGAAAGAAAAATTATGGCAATAAGGAAGTCTACCATTCATAACTATAAGATGGAAGTGTTGCTTCTCCTAGCCTTCCACAACCTACAAGGTTGATGCCACAACAATTGGAGGAAAAAAGAGTAAAAGGAATTTGTTACAGTTGTGATAGCAAATACACTAAAGGGCATAAGTGTGCTGAGAAGAAATTATTTTACATAGATTGTGAAGAGGAGGAATAAAAGGATCAAGAAACATCAAAAGAAGAGGATATACACTAGGAACCAACCACAGAGAAAGAAGAAAGAATCTGATCATATCTTTTAATGCATTGGTAGGAATTACCACTACTCAAACTCTCAAGATAGAAGGACATATCAAGAAGGAAATTTTTTGGGAAGCCCTGAAATTTGATGTTCAAAATTTTGTGGTAGAATGTTTGGTTTTCCAACAAAATAAAGGTGAAATAATTAAGACCTTGGGTCTGTTACAACCTTTAGCCATTCCAAGTCAACATTGGGAGGAGGTTGCAATGGATTTTATCACAGGTTTACCCAAGTCTGAAGGAAAGAGTGTCATCGTGGTGGTAACAAAGTATGCACATTTTTGTGCATTATCTCATCTATTTAAAGCCAGTAGAATTTCTACTGCATTTATGGAAACAATTCAAAAGCTACATGGAAAGCCAAAGATTATTGTAAGCGACAAAGATCCCATTTTCACTGGAAATGTTTGGATGGAATTATTTTCTTGTCTGGGTACTCAATTAGATCAGCTTATCTTATCATCATCAATTTGATGGACAAATGGAGATAGTGAACAAATGTTTGAAAGGATATCTTCATTGCTTTGTATATGATAAACAAACACAATGGGTGAAGTGGTTACCTCTGACTGAATGGTGGTATAACACTTCCTTCCATACTACAACAAAAATGACCCCATTTATGGCACTTTATGGATATCATCCACCATCCATCACATCACATTTAAGAGAAAATTCTAAGGTTCAAGCAGTGGAATATCACATCGAGCATCCACAACAAGTTCTGCAACTCTTAAAGGATAACCTCACTTTGGTGCATAATCAAGTGAAACAACAAGTATATCAACATCACAACGAAAGAAGTTTTGATGTAGGTGACTGGGTATTTTTATAGCTACAACCATACAAACAAATGTCCCTCAAGCAAGCAAAGAAGGATAATAAATTATCACCAAAGTACTATGCTCCTTACAAGGTGTTGCAAGAGATTGGTACTATTGCATACAAATTGGAGCTTCCTGCATGTTCCCGAGTGTACCTAGTTTTTGATGTTTCATGCTTAGAGAAGGTTATAAGTGACAAGCTCCTAGTTCAAACAATATTGTTAGAACTTAACGAGGAAGGAAAAAACATATTGGAACTTGAATCAGTCATGAAAATAATAACCCCATAGCTACGAAATCAATCAATTTCAGAATATCTCATCATTTGGAAGTACTTACTTGCTGAAGATTACACATGGGAGGATGAGAATTTGATACAAAAGCATCCAGAACTACTCAAATGTTCAGGACAACACTTTTTGAAGGAGAGGGGCATGTTAGGTCCCTATACTACTAGTGTAGCCCCTTATTGTTATTAGTGCACCCCCCTTATTGTATTGTTATGCCCATGCAGTCTCCATATTGTTATTATTGTGCCCCATAGAAGCCCACTATTGTTATTGTTGTGCCCTTACAATATTATTGTTATGTAGGCTCTAATTATATTGTGACCCCTTAGACTCCTATATATAGAAATGAGGTCTTGTCATTTATATCATCCAAGAATTGTTCATTTATGTAATGTAAAGGAGGTTTCCCCCTCGAAAAGGATAATTTTCAGGTCGTTGATCTATATATTTGTGAGCTAGTTGCATAACACTTTGTTTACTTTATTGAAACACCCTTATTGATTTTTGCTGCTCTTTCATCAATAGTGACTTCATTGGATCGCCCTTAGAATGAATGTGTTTTCCCGAGGAAATAAGTATGCCTTCCTCTTAGCCTAAAGGCAATAGCAAGGTTGTTGGTACCATGCTAATGCCACATTATTTACTCATCTAAGAGTGCAACATATATTACTCTTTCTAATAACGTAACATGATAGTTATCGGATTTGTTGGGGAGGATAACAAATATTCCTCTCAACCACCCAAACTAAACCAAAGTGTCCAACTCCATTGCATTCATTTTATTGGACATAATGTTGTCATTAATAATGAGAAATGTCATTGATGTCAAAGGGAAAATCAAAGGAAGCATATTGTTTAGTATGATAGTTTGATAACTTGAAAAGATCGCATCAAATTATGAAAAAGTGGCCCGGATTTTATTGAGTTTTTGTTAAATTTATGATGCTCAAATTAATCTATAGATGGCATTGTTGGATAGTCCTCTCTGAGACCTGTCCAACAATATATCACACTTGGTCCAACTCTTCCTGGATAAGAAGATATGTTAGTCTGAAGTTGGTAATGGAAAAGGGGAAAAACACCAAATTTATAATTAAAATAACCTAACTTATTAAATGTTTAACATATTCGGATTGGATCTACGACTATAGGATATCAATAGTGAATGGAGCGTAAACTTGGGCACTAGTTAACCAAGTTAACATTCGAGCATCTTAGGGCAGATCTATGCATTACACATTTCATAAATGGTGGATGAAGTGTTAAGTTGTCCAAGCATATTGGAGGTCATAGCCCCCTTGTTGGACCAATGTAACCATGACACATGGCAGGTGTCAGGTGGACCCCATACTTGGATGCCATGTTGACACCCTATGTAGGTGATTGTGACATGGAAACCCTAATGTGGATGCTTAGGTGGCATAACCATATTGGAAAGATGGTAGTATAGAAACACATGGAAGCTTGAGATTGGATTAAGGATGATGACACATGCATGATGATGTGGTAATATGATGATGACATGGAAGACCGACATGATGCCAAGTGGCATGCTAAAATGGTATTTTTGGTTAACTAATAAGGGAAAATTTTGGTGACACGTGGCACCACTTAGAGAGTGCCACAGGGTATGTTGGCTTGAGGGGGCCTGACCCAGGTTCAGTGTTAATTAGCCAAACAAATCTCTACACTACTGGCCCTTTCGGCATCATACCACAGACCGCAGACTGAAGTCTCAACCGAAGTAGTATGGGGGGATGCTGGAACCAATTTTTCGCACCATAAAATGGCTATGACGTCGTTTGATTTCTTCTATCCCTGCCTTCGCGCAGGTGGTCCTGTTCTAGGGCTTGTAAGACAAACTCTCTATTTCGGCTTTCAATACCTTTGTGAAAGTATAATATCGACCTTCGCACAACCCTAACCTGGGGCTCAGGTACTTTTGCACTGTTATGGCAGCACGTTGTACAGATTCCTCAATTACCCTAAGTGACTTGGTTATCTTGTCAACTACTTAAAGTTATCACCACACAAGCAAATATTCGTAATTGTGTTCAATTATTCAATGTAGAGGCATTCATTTGTGCATTGTATAAGCATAATAAAGGAAAATCATACATAAGATATCCAAGCACATCAACAGAACAAAGACACAGAAATTTCAAAATAACTCCTTTTATTAATAACTTCAAGGTGTTTACAGACTCTCTCCACCCTGCGCACACAGTTGTAGGGGTTCACGCACTCAGCTGCGGACTTCTACCCTAGGCCTATGCGCACTCAGCTGCGAGCCTATACCTACGCTACAACCCAAGACTTAGATTTCTTGCTCTAAATCTATAACTCTCTTACATGTTCTCTCTCTCTAACTACTTAGGGCTTAGCTCTTTTTATACAATCCCATGGTCTGCGGACCATGGGTAGATCTCTTACAGTTGACTTTACTTTACAAAACTAAGGGCAGAATATCCTTTGTGACACATAACACCTTCAGGCTCCATGACCACAAAATCCGGAGTGTTTACAATAATATTACAAAAATTTGACTTAAACATGGGCTTTTCGCCCCAAAACTGCCCTTGGGGGATCCCGCTCCCAAGGGGCCCCCAACACAAACATCATGACTTTCCCTCGAGTCACTCGGTAGGTGCGGAGATCTTTGCACGAAGCCCATCCAACTTGACCCTGATGACCGCAAGTTTGGTCGTGCACTGAGTTGTTGCCTGCTTCGTATCTTCGACTGTCTTCTCGGTTACTGTCCCTATGCTATCAGCCTGAAGTTGTTGTTGCATCACTTGCAGAGTCTCAAGGTTGCCTTCGATGCTTCCTCTGACTGCATAAGCTTCCTCAAGCTAGGGCTTTAGTCGCGCCTTTAGCACTGCTTCCTTGTGCAGCGCTGCGTCCACCTATTCCTTCAACTGCTTAGCTTCCTGCGGCTTGGCTAACCTTTGTGTCAATGTGATGAATCGCGTTGTGCCCTTAACTTCATCATAGCGCTATTGGAGTTTGCGTGCTTCTGTTTCTAGCCTCTAGATGTTTGGGTCCTCTTGCAAGCCGGTCAGGACCTCAAACAATTATTTGAACAACTGGGTGTAGTATGTTACTGCACTCTCCACTGCCGAAACTACTTATGTGATAGCGGCCGTCTTCTCTCGCTGTACCTATGGTGGTTTTGAAGGCTGAGTCCTCAACTGGAGCTCTGTAATATGCAGGTTCAACAACAACTGAACTCGCACCATCTACGTCCGAGTGTTGCGCACCCCTGTGGCCAATTTGTGGATATAGACCTCGACTAGATCCTCCTCCGAAATGGCTAATTCTGGGACCATTCTACAGGCCTCCTCCATGACTTGTGTGATCTTCTTGTTCTGGCTGGTCGCCTCTACCTCGATGGTGATGGAAGCATTCCTTTACAGGGCCATCTTCTCATTGTTTATCTTTTGTTCACTGATCACCCTATCTCGAACACGTTCTACTTCCTTGGTCGCCCACAGCGAAGCATACTTCGCTACTTAAGGAAGGTCTAGCAAACCGAGGGGAATTGACTCTCCACTGGTAGCTCCCACACTACGAGCACAATCAACAGCAAGAGTCACGCGTAGTGGAACGTCTTGCGTTTCTCTTGCGCTTCATGGCAGTTCGCCAGGAACTCTCCCCTAAAGTAGTTGACCAGTTAAACTGGACTCCTTTCATGCATTGTTGTGCGAGCGTGACGACAGGCGTCAGTACCTCATCAGTGTGACATTTCCGCATCACCTTCCCTGCAAGGATCTGAGTCACCACCTTCATAGCAGGGTCACAAATGCTGGAGATAGTGTACCCACGCGGCTTCTTTACTTGTTTGAACTTCTCTTTCATTTATTCTGTGAGCGCCATCTCACCACCCTTGCCGCCAAAGATCATAGCTAGGTTTTTTCCTGTATACTTTAGGCGTGTTATGTGGTGAATCAACATATAGGTGATGGGTATTGGCTCCTCCAGCCATAGACACCCATCATGTACCAAGCATAGCAGCTGCTTGATAACAAAAACTGTCACAGGGGTGTGGTGATAGTGCGACACCTAGAGTAGGTTGAGTAATCCTACCTTTTCTACTCATTTGAGCCACTTTTGTGGCTCTAGTGAAGTCATCCCCGTATTCATGTCTAGAACTTATCATGGTCTGCCAAGTCCTAGTCTTTGAGCTTCAAAATCGGCACCCATGCTAAACATGGACCGTCAAAAGTGATTTCCTCTGGTAGCAAAGGGGTTTGCAGGGGCGTCTTACTTTCATCAATGTCCCTTGGGACCTTGGACTTAGGCTTGCGGGGAGGTACATACTCTGGCAACCGTGTAATAGGGTTCACACCCAGGGCTTCAACCTCCTCTATTTCCACTCTCACATCCTCATCATCCATGGGGATGTCTTCGATATCCTCCTCTTCTACTTCTAGGTTTATAGCCTTGGCTTTCTCCTGGGCAATGGGCTTTGGTGGGTTTTGTCTTGGCGACGATACACTGATATGGCAGGTTACTTTCCCTTCTTGTCTTTCATGGTCTCCTTGGTTGGGGATGGCTACGGTCTTGGCATTCTCGGAGATTTAGGGACCTCTGCCAATATTTTGGCTACTTCTGGGGAAAATACTTTGGTCTCTCTCTCAATTTCCTATGTTGGATCCTCTACTACTTGTTGTGTATTGATAATTTCTGGGGGCGCATACATGATCTTCCATAAGAATTCCTGTGTGTCTGCCGACAAAGTTGAAAATACCCTAGAAACTATTAGAAGCTCGTATTGCTCACAATTCATAGGTGCTTGAGAGCTCAATCGTTGAATACTCAAAATGCCAAGTGTTTTTCGTTGGGCAACCACTTGTAATTTATAGGGAAATTTGAATTCAAATCCAACCATTTCCCCCGAAATCAGTTCATTAATGCCAGATTGGCAGTAAATTTTCAAGGATCTAAGCCATAAAGTTTGTCTTAAATGCCAGCTGCCCACTCCATTTGGTCTCACTTCTGCTGTCTTTTCATGAACAATGACTTCAATGGTCACTTTCTGGCTGACCTACGCGATTTCTCCCTTGGTAGCGTAGCTCCCTTCACATTACCGCAGACCCAGTGACACATCCTTGCTTCACACCATTTTCCCATCATGCAGCTCCCCCACCCGGGTAGTGTAGTTTATAGTACCGCGCCTCCTTTCAGCTGCCTGGAGTGCTAAGACTGTGCCACTTTCATTTAGTCACATGGTCGGACCTCCAGTGTATAGCTTCAAGTGACTGCCATTCACCTTTTCTGGGACGGGTTCTCCATTTAACTTGACTAGCTTATATGTGCACAACTTGATGTATCGATCATGCCATGCCTTTTCTTGCTGCTTTTGGACCTGCTGGTGAAATCTAGCCAAACATCTTTCTTCTTTGAGCTCATCCAGTTGTGCGAGCCTCTCTTCCAGGGCTCCATGATCCGTC
This sequence comes from Pinus taeda, assembly GCA_000404065.3. NCBI lineage: Eukaryota > Viridiplantae > Streptophyta > Pinopsida > Pinales > Pinaceae > Pinus > Pinus taeda. Next base: position 61,832 of record APFE030142391.1, read on the forward strand.
ATACCTGTGAGCACTGCTATGCACAAACTAGGCACAATTTACTCCATAAGCATTAGAGCTTCCACACCATAGACAAGCCTGAAAGGGGTTTGTCCTATCAACTTCTTGCATGTCTTTTGATAAGCCCATAATACTGTAGGTATGGGTAGGTCCCAATCACTTCACTGAGCATTGCAAACATTTGTCAGCACATTTTCAAGCACTTTGTTGAATGCCTCCACTATCCCGTTGGTCTGTGGGTGATAAGGTGTGCTCTTCTGGTGATATACCGAAGATTCCTCCATTAGCATGCTCATCATCTCATTCAGGAAGTGCGTACCATGATCACTCATCAAGATCCTTGGACATCCAAATCACGTAAGTATATACTCAACTAGCAACTTCGCAGCCATTGCGCCCGTGTAATCCTTTACCAGCTGCGCTTTTTCCCAAGGAGTCAAATACTCCATCGCAATGATAATGTACCTTGCTCCTATCTTCCCTTGTGGCTTAATGGTTCCTACAAAATCTATTGCCCACTTCTTGAAGGGTTGCAATGCCATTTGTGGATTCAAAGGCATTTCATCCCTCTGCAATGGCTTGCTCGTTCTTTGACATACATCACATGCCTTGCAATATACTTTTGAATCCTGATGAAGGGTTGGCCACCATAACCCTACGTGTAGAATCTTATGCATGGTTGCTCTCCTTGCATAATGTCCTCCCGTAGCGCCCCCATGAATGTCCGTGAGGATGCTGCTTCTCTCGAACTTAGGTACATACCGTCGCAATATCTCATCAGTGCCCATTTTGTACAGATGCCCAGCAATGACAGAGAAATCTGCTGTGCACATCACTAATTCATTTTTTTGTTCGAAAGTGTATCCTTTCAGTGCCATTCCTGTAGTTAGGAAGTGTATTATATCCTCAAAATGACCATCCGTGACACACACTACAAATAGCTGAACATCAGGTAATCCTTCTTCCAAGTTAGTAGGTTTCTCCCATGTTTCAATGCGATATAGGTGGTCTAGTCCCGCATTCAATCATCCTAGCTTCACAACAACTTCAAAATCATACTCTCAAAACAATAAGAGCCATTGATAGATTCGTCCCCCCAACATAGGCTTATTGACTAGGTAGAGTGGTTCATATACATATTAAAATGGCCTCCTAGCAAGTAGTGCCAGTACTTCTAGAGCGCATACACTATAGCTAGACCCTCGTGTTTAGCGGTAGAATAGTTCTTTTCTGCTTTGGATAATCTGTGGCTTGCAAATGCGATAAGGTGGTCCAAGCCTTCTCTACCAACCTATGTTAGTACTGCTCTCAGCGCTATACATGACGCGTCAACATGTACATGGAACTCTTTCTTCCATTCCAGGAAGACTAAAATCGGTGTGGTAACCATATTTTATTTTAGTATATCCAAGCTATTCTTACAGTCATCATTCCAGCAGAACGTGACATCCTTCTTCAACAATTTTTCCATAGGTGCAGTGATCTGGGCATAACTTTTGATAAACTTTTTGTAATATCTCGTATGTCCTAGAGTAGCATGCAGTTGTTTAACACTCATCAACGCTTCCAAGTTTAGTATCACTGCAATCTTTGTGGGGTCTACCATCAGTCCTTGTTTGCAAACCACATGCCCCAATAGGTTCCCAAAAGGAACGCAAAACAGACACTTCTTGAGATTGAGCGCAATCTGGTATCTTCGACAGGTATCCAGCATCAGGCACAAGCTTGCTACATGGCACTTAACCAGCCCAAATATAGTCCAGTCATCAAAATATAGCTCCGGGAACTTACGAATAAATTCCTTGAATGCCACAATAACCACGTGCAAAAATATTGTAGCCGCATTCTTCAATCCAAATGGCATTACATTGTATTGAAAACAACCCCGCTCAGTTGTGAAGGTTGTCTTTCTCCTATCCTCTGATGCGATTTTGATTTGGTGGTACCTAGAGAACCCACCAATGAAGGAATATGCTTCCTGGCTACCTACATTGTCTAACACTTCATCCGTGAATGGAGTCAGGAAAGGAACATGCACACAAGCATCATTCAGTTTTCTGAGATCCACACATATCCTTATCTCATCCTTCTGCTTCTTCTCTTTCACTACCATTGGGCTTACCCAATTAGATTCTTCCACAGGCTCAATGATGCCTTCCATTAGCATCTTTTCTAGTTCTAAGTGGATCTTCTCCTTGTATTTCAGATTGAGGTGGTAAGGCATTTTCTTAATTGGCTTTGCGTCGGGCTTTAACATGATCTTTATCATTCCTAGGTCCCCGATTATTCCTTTTAGATCCGTAAACTTGATAGGGAATAAGTCCTGATATTCGTGGAGCAATTCAGTGACCTTATCCACTGTCGCGTCATCCTAATATTCTCCAATCTTCGTGAATTTGGGTTCTACCTCCGTAACAATGCTCACTTGTTTCGTTTTAAATGGCACGGTTATGTTAGGGTTCTCAATCTGTGGTCCTTGAAATACGCAATGGCCTTCTGTTTCTGGAATGTTAATTTTTCGTGGATCCTTGTCCTCTTCTTCATCAGTTACGTTATGATATTCTACCGTGCGACTCAGCTGAGTAGCCCTTTCAAGCTAAATCAGGTCTAAATGATCCTGCGGTATCCTAAAGATTGCTGCTTTTACCTCTTGTAGCGCTTCATCAATACTGTCAAACCCATCCTCAAAACTAAATGTCATCATGAATCCTTCACGCAGGATATCCCATTCACTTGTCCCATGGTGGAGCTCTATTTCTATATACCAATCCATTGGGATAACATCCAGGGTATGACAGAACAGGTGCACCCACTCAGGTTGGGGCTTTTCTCCATTGCCTGCATCCATATGCCCATCGTATTTGTCTGTTAGTCATGTCTTAGGCTTCCCAAATCGTGTTCTCATCATCCTCATACATTCACACCAATAATCAAAGCTTCCCTTGTGCGTACCACACCATCTTATGGGCGTCGCGCGCAGTGCCCAGTCCAAGGCCTAGAAGTGCTGCTTTTCTGGTACCTCCCTTTCAAATGCATCCAAAAATATATCTACCTCATTCAAACCATCATAAGTAGGCAAATTTCTTACCTCTGATGACACACAACACAAGAACCGGGTCATCATGTTGCAATTCAACGTAGTTACTTCATGTAACCGATTTTGCCAGCGTTTTATTTCTTCGTCGGAGTCCAAAGTGTAGGAACTCTCGTGATCCTAGGTAATATGTCCATCTGCTGTGGGATTCACCCAATCTTTCTCTCACGCTGTTATCTTATAGATAATGTCCAGGTGCTCATCACTCTCATAATCACGAATAGGTTCAACATAGCACGATCCTTCAACAGAATCGAGGGGTACTATTACGTGCAACGATTTCTTCTCAAAGATCATCTTTCGCTTCTTTAGATTGATTACCCCATTTATATTGGTAGCCCAATCAATTCCTAGGAGCACATGATAGGGATTGCTTTCATTCACTATCTCTATTACTTCAAAGTCAGCCAATGTGTTTTCTCCCTCAATATCCACGGTCACCCCTTGCAGCCGCCCCATGGGGATGATTTTGTGCTGATTCGCCATTCTTAGCTGAATCGAAGACCGTTGCAGTGCAGGTCTCCCCATTCACTCCCAAGTCTATTTTGGTAGGACATTCGCATCTAACCTCAGGTCCAAAATGACCTGATCCATTTCATATTCTCCTATATGTCCAGTCATTCTCATTTCTTGTCTTGTCCTTGTTTTATGCTTACCAATCTTTTGTACTATGCGCAGCTCACCTCGCATGGTTCCAACACATCTATTGATGAGTTCTTGTAACCCTTTTACAACCTTACTATCACGCAGTAACTTCATACAAGTTTCCAGGAAATTTGTAAGCATAGAGGGGTCCATCTCCAGCTCAGGCTTATCCTTGATTCCTGAGGTGGAGGCCTCAGTGAAGCTCTTCTTAGCTTCCATGAAGGCTTCACGAGCACATTCTAAGTGGAACTTAGCATCCTTTGCCAGGGCTTTATGAACCCATTTACTGTCTTCTGGATGTTTCCCTGTGTCATCTCCTGTCGCGATTCCACTTCTGAGCATTATATTTACATTTGGATATTCCTCGCGTGGCTCAGACCTCATCATCTATAGGTTTTGAGTCGGCAGAGATGGTAGCGCCCCTTTGTCACGTATCCTAGCTATCAATGTGGGACACTCTTCCGTTTCATGATCAAATAATGTGCAATACTTACACGAGGGATGTGTTGGATTAGTGCAATCACGAGCATAGTGTCATGGTCCTTCGCAATTGTAGCAAATCAATTATCCTCGAACTCTACCAGGCCCTCCTCCGACTCAGCCTCTTCCGCGCCCCTGAAATCCTATCTGTGCTATTCCTGTGTTCTGGTCAAGGTGTCGCGTTTCGGCCTGAACCCTATATGTGGGAGTTCTATCCATCATCAATTCATAGCTCCTGTAGTACGCTCATCATGTCTTACCAACCTAAAAAAGTTGCAGAATAGATTTTGCTGTGCATGTACATACTTATGTAGCAAGTGACAATTATCCTTGGCATGTTTTCTAGCTACCTGATAGATACTGCACCATAATGTAGGTCCCATGCTAGGTCCTGTTTAAGCTTTTGGCCTTAAAGGCACCGGTCCTCCTCCTACAATGTAATTTGCAAAGACTGGGCAATGGTCTTTGTCATGACCCTGGCTCTTGCATTTTAAGCACCATACCTCCTCACGTACCTTTGGTCGAACCATTCTGTCCTGCTTCAGACTTTGCATCTCAAGGCACATATTATTTAGTTGTGCATGGATCTGTTGAACTCCTAGATTAAGATATTGCATCAGACTCTCATGTAGTCTCATGGAAATCTCCAAGGCCTCTGCCTGAGTTGTTATCTTTTGCTGTGACAACGCACTCCTTAAGTGTGGTAGTAGCGAAGCCACAAACCACTCGTGATGCTGTCCATCTGTCAAATTCATGTTGGCTTCAAGGATTATACATTTCAGCCTTTGGTCTACTTCCCAAGGCATCTCGCCTAGTTGCATGGTGATCTCTTTGAATCCCACAATCGACTGTGCCTCAGATTTAGGCCTACTAAATTCCCTAGTTAATGGTGCTTGGATTTCTGCTACTCTAGCATTCGAGTAATCATTAGAGTACGTAATATACCAGGTTAGTGCGCAATCTTGCAGAGCACTAACTAGTGTTGCCTTCTTTATATGATCATCTGTAACACCTTGAGTTTCCCATACAACTCTCACAACGAACCAAAATTGGTCTGGGTCCTCATTTCCCAAGCCTTTGAATAAAGGAAACTTCACTGTATTTGCCATATTGAACCACAGTGGAGGTGGAGGTGGTACGAGTGAAGTTGGAGGTGAGGTTGGTGAAGTTGGAGGGGGTGTGGGTGGAGGTGGTATTCGTAGGAATCCTTGTCTTATTAACTGAATAGAACTTCGTGGAGAAACCTTTGCTATCCCTTCTTTGTCACTTCAAGGAGGTGAAATCAAAGGGTTATACTCTAGACCCTTTTTTCCTTCATTTCTATAAGTTTTTCTGCTTCGCATAGTCCCAAACATCAAGGTAGTTGCATAACCCATTTTTCACACAACAACATTTTAATCCAAGTATTCAAAGATTTTACGTACTTACCTTGCGGTCCTTTGAAAAAGTGTTGCTCCGCCTTGCTATAGTTGACTGAGGTGTCGACTGTGAATTCAGTCACAAATCCTCCTATAATGCAATCGAGCCAATGATCAGCAACACAGGCAATCTTATCCTTCGATGCTTCCAACCTTCGCACTAGATCCGGGGTCAACACAATAGGACCATCAAGTTTCTGCCTTCCTTGGCTATTTGCTAGCTTCACGATCAACTTGTATAGCTTGATAGGTGGTGGGCTAGTTGCAAGTGTTAATGATAATTGTTCAAAACTAGAAACGATTTCTTCAAGTTCGGGTGGAACTTCTTCTCAGGTTTTCTTTAGAGTATTAGTCATCAACCTCCAAATTTAGTTATTCTGCTAAAATAGCTGAACTGTTTAATTTACCCGATATATGACAAAACTTTAATTTTTTCCACGGAACCAAAAGGAATTAAAACCCCAATTCATAACCTTATTGTGTCTGCCACTCCACAAACCTTTAGCGCATTAAATCTCCATCATCGATCTCATTCCTCAATTAGACGGTTGTTGTCTCACCCGCTCGCCAAGTAGCTTGGCTGATCCCCATCGTCGATCAATCCCACTTGATCCAACAACTATCATGTAATCTCGCTTGGATTCTTGCACGACGATATCAGGTTGAGGGCATGCGAGAAAAGTAGTTTTCTCGTGTTATGTGTAACCCACTAAGGGTAATCGCATGAAATTGCAGAATACCACTTACTGCTTTGAGACCACGTGAGATACTGCTTACGCCTACAAAGACCACTCTTCTCTTCTGATTAATGTTTGCACTTGTTGGTACATGATGACCATTAGATCTATTGGATTTGTCCGATGGGATGATTCAGATATTTTCCTTGGTTTCTTGTGAATTTATCAAGTTTCCTCGCCAGACTTAGCACCTTTTTCAAGTTTATTCTGTCCCTAAATTATTTAAATACATAGTGAGTGAATATTTAGATGTGACAACACAAGATTATACAAAACTCAACAAAACTTAGAAATATTTCGAAGGAAATTAAAACCTCCGGGATTTGACCATTCATGCACAATATTCACAAAGATACAGAGAAATTCCAAATTTTACATTCCAATCCTTCTCAGCCAAAATCTTGCCAAAATCCATCAAAATTCCCTTCTACTAATTCAAAACTTACATAAATACCTGTTCATACAACAATCAGATCCTAAATCAATGGATCGAATCTTCCTAATCCTAGATAATATCTAATCTGCATGATATTCTCCTCAAGAATCTCAACTAAGCCTAAATACTTGAATTAATTACAAGATAATTCAAATCACTGAATTCTAGCTCAAATCCTATCTAGAAAGCTTGTAAAGTGACAACTAAAGGATCCCACTCCTTTCCTTGTAAACTTTTTTTTTGTTGTATTTTTAGAATAAAATTCGAAGTCTTTTGTCTTCAAGCCTCATGCTCCTACATCAAACTCCTGAGGACAAAATTCTTCATGGGATCTTGTCCATGAGCTCTTCTACAGAACTTCCCAACTTCTATAGCATGGCATCTGTCATCCAGGTGGCATCAGTGATTGGTTGATCCTTCCACTTGATCAAATACTGAAAATACTCCTATCCCCTTGTCTTTTTAAAAATCTCTTATCTAAAAACTTTTCTCGTTGCAATGCCTTTGTTGTAGGTAACTGTTTTACCCAATCAACCTCTTGTTCTTATTTATCTTCTGCTATATCATTTGTATTTCTATTTTCATACATGTAAAAATCAGTAACATTGAAAATTGGAGATATTCCATTGTCAAGGGGTAATTCAATTTCATACACATTTGCAAAAAATTTCCTCAAGACTCTGCATGGTCCAATTTTCTTAAATTTTAACTTGTTATACTCCCTCTTTGGAAATCTTTCCTTCCTTAGGTGCGATAAAACTAAATCTCCAACCTCGAAATTAACTTGTCTCTTCTTCAAATCTGCTATGCTCTTGTACTTTATGTTGCTATTCTGTAACTGCTGTTTTACTTGTTCATGTATTGCTTGAATCTCTGAAGAAAAATCTTCTCCTTTAACACTTCTCATTTCATATTTTCCCAAGTCTCTTAATTCAAACACTCATCTTGGGTGCATTCCATAAACTATATGGAATGGACTCTCCCCTGTACTCCTATTAGGAGAATCATTATAAGCATATTTAGCCTGTGCCAAAATTTGATCCCACCGTTCTGGATGTTCACCTGCAAGACTTCTCAGAAGATTACCCAAGCTTTTGTTTACAAATTCAGTCTATCCACCAGTATGAGGATGATAAGCTGAACTGAAACTTAGTTTAGTACCAAGTTTCTTCCACAAGGTCCTCCATAAATGACGAACAAATCTGGTGTCTCTATCTGAAACAATGCTCTTAGGTAACCCATGCAACCTTACAATCTCCTTAAAAAACATATTAGTAATGTGAGTAGCAACACTAGTTTTATAACATGGAATAAAATGTGCCATTTTAGAAAATATGTCAACCACAACATAAATTGAATCATTTCCTCTTTGAGTTTTTGGTAAACCCAAAACAAAATCCATACTTACCATATCCTAAGGTCTATCTAGAATAGGTAATGGAACATACAAACCTGTGTTTTGGCTCCTTCCCTTTGCACACTGATAGACTTTACAATTTTTTACATACTTCTCCACTTCATATCTCATCTTCAGCCAGAAATAAAACCGATTCAACTGTTCATAAGTCTTGTTTGCTCCAAAATGTCCTCTAAGTCCACCACTATGTTTCTCCATGATTAATTTTTCTATCATACAACAAATTGGTATGCACAATTGATTTCTTTTAAACAACAATCCTTCTTTCAAGAAAAATCCAACCACTTATTTCTGTCTAACAAAACAAGATTTTTACAGTTTTCAAATGCCTCTTTAAAATCTAAATCTTTCTCATGTAATTCTTTAAGAAAATCAAAACCCAACACTTGAATTTAACTTTCCTGAACTAGAATAATTTTTCTACTTAAGGCATCTTCTACCTTGTTTGATTGGCCATTTATATGTTTTAATACAAAATTAAAACTTTGAAGATATTTTATCTATTTTGCATGTTTCTGACTAAGCTTTGGCTGTTTCATAATGTACTGTAATGCATGATTGTCTGAATAAAGTATAAACTCCTTAGACATCAAGTAATGTCTCCACTTTTTAAATGACTCCACAACTGCATAAAATTCCTTATCATAAGAAGAATATTTCTTCTTCGATTCATTCAGTTTTTCACTGAAATAAGCTATAGGTCTGTGCTTGTGACTTAAAACAACGCCAATAGCTTCTCCACTAGCATCACATTTCACTTGAAAAGGTTTATTAAAATTAGGCAAAATTAAAATAGGTTTTTTCAGTGATTTTCTTTTCAACAGTTGGAAGTTCTTTTCAGCTTCGATAGTCCATTTAAATGGTTGTTTATCCTTCTTTATAGTGTCAATAATAGAAGCATTGATATTACTAAAATTCCTTATGAATCTTCTAAAAAAACTAGCAAGACCATGAAAACTTCTTACCTCAAAAACACTTTTCGGTGAAGGCCACTCTATGTTTTCTTTTATCTTCTCTGGATCCATCTTTAATCCATCAGCAGAAACAACAAAGCCCAAATATACCAACTCTTCCTTCATGAATGAACATTTCTTTAAATTTAGCAGTAAATTTTCTTGTTGCAGCTTTTGTAAGACATAATTCATATGTCTCATATGTTCCTCTTTAGATCTACTGTAAACTACTATATCATCCAGATATACTAGTACAAATTTACCAATAAATTCTTTCAGCACTTCATTCATAAGCCTCATAAATGTACTAGGAGCATTTGATAACCCAAAAGGCATTACCATCCATTCATACAGTCCTTCATTTGTTTTAAAAGCAGTTTTCCATTCATCACCTTCTCTAATCCTTATTTGATGATACCCACTTTTTAAATCCAGCTTTGTAAAATATCTTGCTCCACTTAAACAATCCATCAAGTCTTCAATTCTAGGTAAACGAAATATGTACCTGATTGTTAGTTTGTTGATTTCTCTTGAATCAATGCACATTCTCCAGCCTCCATCTTTCTTTGGACTCAACACTGTTGGCATTGCACAAGGACTCAAACTCTCTCTAACTAGTCCTTTATCTAACAATTCCTGAACCTGTTTTCTGATTTCTTCATTTTTTGTGGGAGTCATCCTATAGGCTGCTTTATTTGGCATATTTTCCCCTGGAATCAAATCTATATGACGACTGGTTTTTCTAATTGGTGGTAACTCATTAGGCAAATCATCTACAATGATATCACAATAATTTTCCAGCATCTCTTGAATTTCAATTGGAAAATCAGAAATTTTAGTGGAAGTAACTATTACCTTGGGTTTGCAAATCAATGCAAAATTTATCTCATTCTCTTCAATCTGTTGCAAGTATTCTTTTCCACTCAGCAATAGAGTCTTGGGATTAGATTTCCTTGATGCATCCTCTTCTTCCATAGGCAACAATGTATGATTAACACTATCTTTACTAAATTTGTATGTGTTCTTTTTCCCATCATGCATAACTCCTCTGTCATACTGCTAAGGTCTTCCCATCAATATGTGACACACATCCATAGGAATCCCGTCACACAGAATTTTGTCTTTGTATCTACCCAACCACAACTCCACTTCACACTGTTCCTTCACTAACAACTGATGTCCTTTTTGAAGCCATGACATCTTGTAAGGTGTTGGATGTTTCTTTATCTTTAATTTCAAATTTTCCACCACTTCTATAGAGACCAAATTATTGGTGCTGCCACTGTCAATTACCATTTGACAACATTTTCCTTGCAAACCTTGCACACAATCCTGAAAAACGTCTTCCCCTGTGCTGGTTCAACAACTTCCTTTGTTGGCTTTAACAAAACTTTTTTAACTACCAAAGATTCCCCTTTCTCTGTTACCTTTTCTTCTTCTGGCACCTTTGCTACTTCCTCTTTAGTTTGAGCAACAATTACATTTCTCTGATTTGTCCCTACATTTTTTGGGCACTCATAGGCTCTGTGTCCCAGCTTGTTACATCTGTAACATCTGATTTCTCTTCCTCTGCCTCTGCCTCCTCTTCCTCTTAAAAAAATCATTTTTCTACTTGCATCACCTTCTATGGGTGTATGATGATTCAAGCTACTGCTAGCTCCATCTCTAGGTGCTGTAGATCTTCCTCTACCACCTTGACTTCCTCTTCTTTGGAAAGTACCACTACTTCTAGCAAATTGCTTCCTCATGAGTTTTTCTTTAGCCTTCAATACCATCTGAAAAGCCTCTTCTACTATTTTAGGAGAAATCACACTTATCTCATCTTGGATCTCGATTCTAAGACCATTTATATATCTTGCAACCTTCTCGTCTATATCTTGAATTTGTCCAGATCTTATGCTCACTTTGTAAAATTCCTCTGTGTACTCTTTCACTGTCAAAGACCTCTGTCTAATATTCCGCATCTGTCTAAATAATGATTGTTGATAATCACATGGCAAAAACTTACCTCTCAACTTTGCCACCATCTTGTTCCTCTTTTTAATTGGCTACTTACCAAGTCTCCTTCTTTCAGCCTGCACTCCATCCCACTAAAGTGCTACATGTCCTTTCAATTTTGTGACAACAAATTTCTCTCTCTTTCCTTCTTCCATTTCTTCATAATCAAGGAATTTATCCATGTCATTAATCTAGTCTATCAACTCCTAAGGGTTTAAACCTCCTATATAAACTGAACCCTCAAGTCTGGGTTTAGATGTGGATCCCAACACTGATTTAAAGAATCTCATTTCAGGTTTAACTTCTGCAGGTTCCGCTTCTTCTGTAGCTTCAACTTCAGGCTCACTGACATCTCCAACACCTACATCCCATTGATTTCCCATTTCCACTGTATCTAATCTAGCTTGCATCTATTGCATAGCTTCCAACACTTCAACATTTGCCACTGGTCTTCTTCTTCTTTGACCACGACCACATCTTCCTCAAACTCTAAAAGCCATGTTGGATTTCTTTTTCTGATCTTTGAGATCCTATTTAGTGTCAATAAGCTACTCTGATACCACTAATGGTGGGCTGGTTGCAGGTGTTAATGATAATCGTTCAAAATTAGAAATGATTTCTTCAAGTTCGGGTGGAACTTCTTCTCGGGTTTTATTTGGTGTATCAGTAATCAACGCCCAAATTTAGCTATTCTGTTAAAATAGTAGAACTATTTAATTTACCCAATATACGGAAAAAATTTAATTTTTTCCACGGAACCAAAAGGAATTAAAACTCTAGTTTATAACCTTATCGTGTCTGCGACTCCACAAACCTTGAGAACATTAAATCTCCATCGTTTATCTCATTCCTCAATCTGACGGCTGTCGCATCACCTGCTCGCCAAGTAGCTTGGTCGATCCCCATCATTGATCAATCTCGCTTGATCCAACGGATATTACGTAATATCGCATGGATTCTTGCATGACTGATATTAGGTCGAGGGCACAGGAGAAAAGTAGTTTTCTCGCGTTACGTGTCACCCGCTAAGGGTAATCGCATGTAATTGAAAAATACCACTTACTGCTTTGAGATTGTGTGAGATACTGCTTACGCCTACAACGATCAATCTTCTATTCTGATTAACGTTTGCTCTTATTTGTACAAAATGAGCATTAGATCTGTTGGATCTGTCTGATCGGATGATTTAGATCTTTTCCTAGGTTTCTCACGAATTTATCAAGTTTCCTCGCCAGACTTACCACCTCCGCCAAGTTTAGTCTATCTCTAAATTATTTAAATACACAATGAGTGAATATTTAGATGCGACAACACAAGATTATACAAAACTCAACAAAACTCAGAAATATTTTGAAGGAAATTAAAACCTTTGAGATTTGATCATTCATGCACAATATTCACAGAGATACAAAGAAATTCCAAATTTTACCTTCCAATCCTTCTCAGCCAAAATCCAGCCAAAATCCGTCAAAATCCCCTTCTACTAATTCAAAACTTACATAAATACCTGTTCATACAACAATCACATCCTAAATCAATGGATCAAATCTGCCTAATCCTAGATAATATCTAATCTGCATGATATTCTTCTCAAGAATCTCAACTACACCTAAATACTTGAATTAATTACAAGATAATTCAAATCCCTGAATTCTAGCTCAAATCCTATCTAGAAATCTTGTAAAGTGACAGCTAAAGGGTTCTACTCCTTTGCTTGTAAACTTTTTTTGTATTTTTGGAATAAAATTCAAAGTCTTTTGTCTTCAAGCCTAATGCTCCTGCATCAATAGGGAAGGAGACAAAAAATTTCTCGTGGATCTCTGTATAAAGGTATCTGTCCAACCACTGTTCTTTTCTTAGTCACAGGTTTCTGTTCTCTTGTGCAGTGAATTCGTGGATTTTTCTATCCAACCAATCTCCAATCTCCTTCTTAGTTTGATTCTAGTGATACGACATCACACATCTCTTTTGCAAATTCTGGTCCCAGCAACGGAACCATTTGTTGGCTTGAGGGGGCCTGACCCAAGTTCAACGTTAATTAGCCACAAATCCATACACTACTGGCCCTGTCGGCATCAGCCCACGGAGCATGGACTGAAGTCTCACCTGAAGTAGTATGGGGGGATGCTAGAACCAAGTTTTCGCACCCTGAAATGGTTATGATGTCATTTGATTTCTTCTATCCCTGCTTTCGCGTAGGTGGTCATGTTCTAGGGTTTGTAAGACAAACTCTCTATTCTATCTTTCAATACCTTTGCAAAAGTATACGATCGACCTTCACGCAGCCCTAACATGGGGCTCAGGTACTTTCGCATTGTTATGGCAACACACCGTGCAGATTCCTCAATTACCTTGAGTGACTTGCTTATCTTGTCAACTACTTAAAGTTGTCATTGCGCAAGTAGATATTTGTAATTGTGTTCAATTATTCAATGTAGAGGCATTCATTCACGCATCGTATAAGAATAATAAAGGAAAATCATACATAAGATATCCAAACGCATCGACAGAAAAAGACAAAAAAATTGCAGAATAACTCCTTTTATTAATATCTTCCAGGTGTTTACAGACTCTGTCCACCCCACGCACATAGTTGTAGGGGTCCGCGCACTCAGTTGCAGACTTCTCCCCTATGTGCACTTATCTGTAGAGCCTCTACCTATGCTACAACCCAAGACTTAGACTTGTTTCTCTAAAGCTATGACTCTCTTACATGTTCTCTCTCTCTAACTACTTAGAGCTTAGCTCTTTTTATATAATCCCATGGTCCGTGGACCATGGGTAGATCTCTTATTGTCGACTTTACTTTACAAAACTAAGGGTGAACCACCCTTTGTGACACATAACACCTTCGTGCTCCGCAACCATAAAATGCAGAGTATTTACAATAATATTACACAAATTTGACTTAAACATGGGATTTTAGCCCCAAACCTGCCCTTGGGGGATCCCACTCCCAATAGGGTAGTTGTGACAACATGGTGACATCAACATTGAGATGACCATTGAACCCTAAGATCAGACCATATGGTGTGGTCGCATGAATGTTCTGAACGTTGATCGTATACCCAGAAATAGGCTCATGCACATGTAAAAATACATAGTCATATGGGTTGATATGATATGAACTTAGATGAGTGTGGAGTAACATGTAAAGGATCTATCTTCATGGTTTGACAGAGGCAACATAGTCCTGATGTCATGGGTTCAATTTTTTTTTTGTGGTATGACTCTCCATGCGTGACCTAAATCTTAATGGTATACTTATGTGATTGTGGTATGACTATTATGATTCTTGTTGCAGTGGCATGATTAGCAAATTTTTTTGATGTGGCTCTCTATCCATGACCCACCTATTCATAGTGTGACTAGTATGCAACTCTCATGGCATTGCCTAGTATGGCTCTTATTGTAGTTTCATGATTTACCAAAAGTTTTTGATGTGGATCTTCATTCATGACCTAGCTATTCATAGTGTGAATGGTACGTCTCTCACTATAGTGATTAGTATGACACTTTTTGCAGTGGCTTGATTGACCGAAATTTTTTGATGTGGCTCTCTATGCATGACCTGACTATTTAGAGTGTAACTATATGACTGGTATGGATTTTTTCATAGTGAATATATAATGGTGTCTCAATGTGTGTGACATGGATTCTCATGGTATCTTGTGACATGGCCATTTGTAGTATTGAATGTGTTTTACATTTTTGATAGGAATCTGCGTGTATAACCTTGCTCGTTGTATGAATTTGATTTAATGCACATTTTTGATCTAGCACAACATTTTTGTGAAGGATGAACAATTAACATGAAAAAATAGTTGGTAATTTTCTTTGTTGTTCCATGGGACATCATGTGTTTGAACTCGTTTACGTAGGATGAAATTTTATTTTACCCACAAAAGTGCAATTTGTCAAACCAATAATAGATTGATAGAGTAAAATTTGTGGAATGTGCACAAAAAAATCCATTTTGTAGGAAGCGAATTGGAAAGGTGAATTATGTAGAACAATTTATCTTTATAATGTTTTGTGGGTTATTTAGGGGATTAGATTGAATTTAAAAAAAGGGGCTTTGGTTAGAATTATTTTGTGATTTGAAAGAGGGAGATGCAAATAAATTTTTAAGAATTGGAGGTCATGTTTATTGTCAATATGAATTTATGAACTTTTGTTGAGATGAAGAACTTGGTGAAGATTGATGATTAAAGAATAGTTTTATCTGGTTGTGTTTTGACCTTGTGAATCTAGTTTGAAATATTGTGAAAATGGTCCAGTACAAGTTGAAAAAAAGGGTGGGTGCATACATCGAGGTTGGTGTCGTAATAAAGTTCAATCCTACTGTAAGTTGGTGCTTGCATATCATTGAGGTTGGTGCCTCAACCAGGTTGTATCCTACAACAAGTCGATGCTTGCACATTTTTGGGGGTTGGCACCTCCAACAAGTTGGTGGATACAAATTTACTTTGGGGGTTGGTGCCTGCAAATCTATGTAATCATAAATTGAAAAAGATAAAAATATTTATGGATTTTTGTCGCATGGGTTTCTGGCATGTTCCTTTGGTGTTTTTTTATGTTGATGTGATGATGTTCATTCATGATGCATGAATATGTTTACAATTTTTTATTGATTCAATAATTGTTTAAAGTTGAAGAAAATTGGTCAATACACCAATTCACCCCCGCCTCTCAAAGTAAATGATTAGTCTAACACATTCCTTGAAGCATTCTTATTGATATTATGAATTCTTTCCATAATAGTATCTTCATTATATCATTTTAAATTCAACATGTTCCTTGAGTTGTCATTGACATTTCTTGGAGATTGTTTGTTCACAATGTTAACCAATCATGTGCAAGCTTGCTTGCAAAAAAATATCTTAATGTTCATAAATTACAAACAGGTTTATATGAAGAGTTTATTTAAGATATTTAGATACTTTGTTCTAAAGAATAACTCTCCATTAAGAGTTAGCATGCACATTATTAAAGCTCAAGTTATTTCATTATTGGTTATGATTGTATTTTTTTACCCAAAATAAACATTAAGGATGTATTTTACTGTAATGCTACTTTAACCATATTTCTCAAGTGAATAAAGGGGATCTTGGGATGTAACACCTTCTTGTTAAAAAAATGGATTATTCTCTTTTGATGTGTTTAATGGTTGATTTCTACTCTCAAAGTTTGTCATATTATGCCAATCTTTCATCTATATATCCCCAAGTCAATCTTAAGGGGAGATACTTATTTTGGATCTTTGGGTATCTATGTCAATCTTAAGGGGAGATAATAGTGCTATGATGACATTATTTTCTTAGTGACACTTCTAATCATATGGTAGTGATATTATTTTCTTAGTTTCCA
Source organism: Pinus taeda (assembly GCA_000404065.3). Taxonomy (NCBI): domain Eukaryota; kingdom Viridiplantae; phylum Streptophyta; class Pinopsida; order Pinales; family Pinaceae; genus Pinus; species Pinus taeda. The sequence goes on from APFE030142391.1 coordinate 78,380, forward strand.
TGTTGTATTATATTGGGTTTCTTAGAATTTATGATGGAGTAAATTTAGAGTTATCTCCCATGCTTAACGCACACACACATTTATGATGGATTAAATCTAGAGTTATCCTCCCCCCCCCCCCCCCCCCCCCCCCACACACACGCAAGGTGATTGAACCAATTATGATACTCAAGCATCATGTAAGATTTTTTAATCATATTTTGTGCATCCAAGTGCCATCTTGTTGTTATAATATGTGGTATTTTTTGTTAGTACATTTATGGATGTATTTTATGTCACATTAATGTACATATAATTGGGAATCATTAAAGTTTATGATAATAAATAGGGGGCTCTTTGTTACTTACAATATGCATTTATGTGGCTCCTTATGCCTTGATATTGATTTGGCATGTGGATTTTGTTTATCCCACATTTATTATATGGAGATGCATTCTCAATATTGAAATCAATGTATTGAGGTGCTCAACAGATCTTCATTTATCCAACAAAATCCATTTGGAGATAATTGTTTTTAGAGCTTTATAATGTTTTTTAGGAGCACTATGAGGTTTATACATCAAGGATATTTTTTTAGGATTATTATAATAAGGTTTTAGATTAACCCATGGACAACTACCTGCATTCATTCCATCGATCCATCACTTGACTCTTCCAAGAGTCTATAACCCTCTTCACAAGAATTACAGATGTCTATAGTTACTAATTGCTATAAATCCATGTTCCAGTACTAGAATTACAAATAAATTCCAAAGCAATCACATGCACAGTAAATTCACCATTACGATCAACAATTCATCACATTTTGGATGGAACTCATAACAAATCACTATCCTTCATAATCTGGACAATGCACAACCCATAATTCAAATCCACGTTGATCTTTATTTTCACTGAATGCACGTGTGAGTCCTTCATGCAAACTATCAACTCCACACTTTCATCAATTGATTATTCTCTATGAAAAACTTATGCATTCAATCACACAAATTTAATCAATCTTTTACGGATTCGCTCAATTCTCATGACTTCTAAAAAAATTAGAAGCTATGTAGTTTCTATCCAACTTTAGTTCTTCTTAACTAGAATTTCAAATGAGAATTCTACGCAATTATGCTATAAACAAGTTCTACCAATCTTGTTTACTTCCTCTACAGCCTCTCACATAGATATATCATTTCTAAATCATGATTCGTGTGTAGTGTTAGAGTCGGTCTAGTAGCCCTCCATCAGCGATCAAAACTCTTTGCATTTGCATAAGTAGGTGTCTCATCAGTGTCATCTCATTGCATTCAATTAGACATGCCATAACCCTGATGTAGGAGCTGGTGTCTTTATTCCCCTCTTAGCACTGCTGGATCAAGTTGTTTCAGTCAATAAACTCTTTCAAGGTTATTTGTCTTGTCTTAAGGTCAAAAGTCCTAGGTCTAGGGTTTATGTCCAATTTGTCTTTGAGGTCATGTCTTTAAAAGTCAATACATGCCCAGCGGGCCAGAGGGATGACTATCAAAGTATTTCTTCAAAAGATTTCGTCTTGTACAACTAATTTTTACCTTGGATTTAAAAACCCTGTTTTTAAAGACAAGGTCATTTTCTCATTTTTGTAAAAACTTGTAAAAATTCAAAATTCTTCGAAAGTCAGCATGCAGCCTTGGTCCCCTTTGCCAAGATTCCTCAGAAGCTATCCCTGCAAAATTTTTCAAGAAAAAGAATTAGTTCAACCAATTTCCGGACAAAAGGAAACCATAAAGTCAGTAGCATTTAAATTTTGAAAAAGTGTCAAGTTATAAACATTAGAAAGAGGGTTTGAGGGGAAATTAATTTAAATCGAGCCTATAAAGCCCCCTCTCCCTCCATTTGATCATCATTTTCCTCAAAGCAATAGTGAAAAGCGATTTGGAAAGAAATTGGGTGAAATTGCAGACAGAGCCCGCGTGCGACCCATCCAGACCTGTGCGCGACGTATTGGGCAGGCGCGACGCGTCAAGGGGGTCATAGCAGTTAGAAAAAAGCACTGGCGCGACGTGTTGGGCATGCGCAACTCGTTGAGACCTGCACGTGACCCGTTGGGAATTCACCTACAAGAAATTGTCTACACACTTCAAAACGACCCCAAATCACCTCAAGTTTGTAGGTAGGCCTCTAATAATCAATGTTTTTTGCTTGCTAAAGCAAAATGATCATGGAAAATGTGTATAAATGGCATCAAGTTGAAATAGGAAATTCATGTGTATTTAGCTTAAAAATGTCAAAGTGCAAGTAAAGCCAGGGTTTTGTTTTACTGTTTTCAAGGTCATCCTTTTCACTCCCATTTTTTCCCACATCTCATTACCACTTCCCTTGTCAGTTTAACCTAATCTCCCTAAGAAAAATATGCAAAGCCCTAAAACCCTACCCCTATCCCTAAAATTCAATAACATAACCCTATGTTATGATTCCTTCCCTAAATTCCCTTTTTCATATATTTTCCCTCAGCTCCCTCAAAAGGTCCCTTCCCTAACATCTCCCTTGTGTTATTTGTCCCCTTGAAGCAGCATTTCAACAGTTAAAACAACAAGTCATTTGAGCAGAAGCAGTAGTACATTTCAGCCACTTTGCTCTTGAAACCATGTCAGAAACCGAAACCGACTATGAGCAAAGTGATGACCGTGAGTCAACACCAGAGGTTGAGGTACAAAGGAGGAGGGGTGGTAAGGGTGGTCACCATGTGAGAGAGGAGCCCACCTCTTTGACCTATTTGCAGGCTTGTCCACTTGTAGTCACATGTTTCTGCTATCAATCATGTTATGAATTTTGCGAGAGGATTTCTCAAATTCAGCATCACAGGGAATTGGTCCACTTGTTTGTTTTGCATTTGCATGACGGGCATGTAAATATTGTAGGAGTGGATTTTACATTGACACCTGAGATGGTTGCTCAAGCAACAGGGATACCTAATGTTAGAGAAGAGTGGAACAAGCGCAAACTATTGGACAGATTTTAGTATGAGCCCTACGTTAAACCTGAATATATGAGGCACATGACTGGTGTATTTCCTTTCATATTTTTGAGGGATGAGTATGTTCCCTTGATGAGGCTCATCATGTGCTATTTCACCTGTGAGGGCAGATTTTCACGTTTGTTTTCATACCATATTCGCTTGTTGATGCATTTCACACGGGTACAGATGATGAACATACCATTTTTCATGTGCCAGAATATTGAGAAGATGGTGTCATTGGTGCAAAGAAAGAGTCCAGCACAACAACATAGGAGCATTTACCATTATGCTTTGATCAAGATTGTGGTCATGCATCAGTTGGCCCAGCAAGGTATTCCATGGGAGGATTTCATCTCCCAAGATTTCTTCACAGCACCATCACCACCCCCGGAGGTTGTTCATGAGGATGGAGGACCTTCACAGCAGCATGATATCCCCGAGGTTAGACATGTCAGCTCTCCTCTGTTGGTCACATATCAGAGAGGCCACAGGGCCTTATTTGCATCAGCTCGACGAGTATTTTCTCCACATCAAGTGGAAGGGGTCTTGCCTTCTTCATCAGCACCGCGAGTGTTATCTCCACATCAGGTGGAAGGGGCCTCGTCTCCGACAGCAGCACAGGTATCGGAGAGGGGTAAGCAGCCCATGATTGAGGAAGGATTGTCAGGTGATCCAGATATTGACATCATTGATCTTGACACTTGTTCTCCTAGCTCGGAGCTTAGGGAGATCATCTGAGGGCAAAGGACCGAGAATGAGTCACTGCACAAGAAATTGCAGATGGAAAAATGGGTAATTAACTATTTAAAGCAGCGCAATAAATAGTTGGAGGATGAGCACGAGCTTTATGAGCAGCGGAGGATTCGTGAAGACCGGGAATTAGCCCGTAGGAGACCCGGTGATTTGACACCCATAGATCGAGAGTCCATGCTTCTCCGGGTCAATGCTCATTTGGAGAGGTTGTTGGCCAAGGCCAAAAGAGTTAAGGACCTGCTTCAGAATATGAAGAACCACTATTGGGCCCGAATGCACGTATGCAAGGTGATAATGAAGGTGCTCCAAGGACGGTTAGCCAAGGCACTAAAACGAAGAAAAAGGCCCGATCCCCTCAAAATCTTGGCTGAGGCTTCCTTGAAGGAGCATGGTGCTAAATGACTCAAACCCAGCACAAATTTCAAACAATTTTGAGCATTTTTGGTCACTTGTGAATTTTTGGTCAAAAAAACAGGTTTTCTCCACCAACGAGTCGAGTCCATTTCAGGAAAAGTTTGCATTTTTGGATTTGTCAAGACAAAATACACTTTCTCAGCAAGTACCAAGAAATTTCACCAAGTTTTGAGCTTCCAGAAGGTCAAAAAACTAGGACAAAATGACTTTCTGCCACCTTTTTGACACACAGGAAGCAATCTTGGGCGATTGCCATTTTGGAGGGGCAAATGGACACCAAATTCAGAAATTCCACTTGGGTTGGAAAGTAGACATCTAGACCTTTCCAACAAGCCCACTTTTGCCTCATTGGGACACCTGTAAGTGCCTCAAAAACTGCTCCAAAGGTGTGCAACCCGTTCATAATCAGGGTGCGACCCGTTGGGCAATTTTCACAGAAATGCACCTACAGTTCAGCAAAACGCAGTTTTGACTAGGTTTGACTTTTTGGAGTGGATTTTGATCGTCATTGATGTAAATGATGTAATTTTATGATATTTTGACACTCATTTATCTCTTCTAGAAGATTCATTCATAAGATAGGCAAAAATTTAATGAATGAATTGGTTTCCTAGTTTATAGAGGAAAGTTGTTTTGACTGCCTAGATTTTAGTGCTCGGTTTGGAATTAGTTGAAATAGCTCCTAGGATAGTGAGCTCGACCCCTAGAGGCAAGGAAAGATTTTAGCTTGCCTATATTATGTACTTTCTTAGTCATTTTCATGGTTTGACTCTTGAGGGAGAAAGCTTCTATTGTATTACTCATTGTATCTCTGCATTTTTGGCAAAGGAAGAAAGACCAGGGTTTTGCAGTCCTTTTTGGGATTCCTGTGGTTACATGTATTGATGGTGTGTTTCTCTTTGTACTTGTAAGTTTGTTATGTGAATCATATTCTTACTTTTTCTTCTGCAAATTAGGAAAATGAAGTGTTAAGGTAGAATTCATGGTTTCTATGCTCTGCCTTTAAGTTTGCTTAATATCAATGTTTTCAGCTGTTTAAGGAGAATTCAAGGTGATTGCTTGCTCTCCTTAGCTCCTCACTAGTCATTCCAATCCATACAAATCTTTCAAAGGAATCAATACAGTCTCCTACCTCGCCCCAAAAAACCCCCTGCAAAAACTGTGTCCAATCCCCGCACCAAAAATTGCCTTTCCCCAATTTTCCACCAAAACCCTAAAAATCCCAAATCAAACCTTTTTATCAGTTTACTAGCCTAAAATCAGTGTTCTTTATTGGTTATCTCAGCCCGTTGAAGACCTTTTGCCGAGATAGACCGGAGAGAGCCCTCTCCTGCCCCGTAGGGCTAGCTACGAGGCTAAGTGGTTTGATGTTGCCTTGGAGTTTACCTTTTTTCAGCCTGAGGTGAATTTCAAGCGCTAACAAAGACCATATCCCATCCTGAGTTCATGGTGATTACGTTCACTGTTACTAGACTTTGCAGAGTTTCCGCATTACATATTGCCACCGGATCCTAGATGCGTATGGCAGTTGATTGCTTCCAAGGCACCATCTTCAACTAGTGCGATGCTGCGTTGGCCAATGTGAAGGGCCAATTGACCAGGGCCAAGAACGGATGACTTAATACTTTTGGTTATCGGGCTTTAGTTGTGCGTTTTGGCCTAGAGAGGGTTTCTATGTTGATCCCGCAGCACCTTACTGTTGGAGCTAGGCTTGCTCGAGAGCCCAAACTGATGCGATGGGTCACAGTCATGGCCCGTCATCCTGATGAGGGGACCGAGGTCGTTCGGTTCAAACCTGAGTATTTCCAATGGTTGGAGAGCTAGGTTTTTTCTATTTAAGACTTCCCTTATGCTGGGGTTGATTTTCGTGGTGACCCAGACATGGCTCTTCCTCCAGGAGAGCAGTGGGACGACTCAGGTAAAATCATTTTTCAACATTTTCCTAATTTTAATTATTTTTTTTATATCGTCTCAAAACTGATAGTAAAAATTTCAAAATGCAGATGTCGGCCCACAGCGACCAGCCGCTCTCCGACCTTGCGAGAGAAAACAACCAGTTGCACCAGCTCCAGCCCCACAGGACAAATCAGCAGAG
>APFE030142391.1:91789-112352 GCA_000404065.3 Pinus taeda
AGGGAGAAAGCTTCTATTGTATTACTCATTGTATCTCTGCATTTTGGCAAAGGAAGAAAGACCAGGGTTTTGCAGTCCTTTTTGGGATTCTTGTGGTTACATGTATTGATTGTGTGTTTCTCTTTGTACTTGTAAGTTTTTTATGTGAATCATATTCTTACTTTTTCTTCTGCAAATTAGGCAAATGAAGTGTTAAGGTAGAATTCATGGCTGCTATGCTCCGCCTTTAAGTTTGCTTAATATCAATGTTTTCAGTTGTTTAAGGAGAATTCAAGGTGATTGCTTGCTCTCCTTAGCTCCTCACCAGTGATTCTCATCCATCCAAATCTTTCAAAGGCATCAATACAGTCTCCTACCTCACCCCAAAGAACCCCCTGCAAAAACTGTGTCCAATCCCCGCACCCAAAATTGCCTTTCCCCAATTTTCCACCAAAACCCTAAAAATCCCAAATCAAAACTTTTTATCAGTTTACTAGCCTAAAATCAATGTTCTTTATTGGTTATCTCAGCCCGTTGAAGATCTTTTCCGAGATAGACCGGAGAGAGCCCTCTCCTGCCCCGTAGGGCTAGCTACGAGGCTAAGTGGTTTGATGTTGCCTTGGAGTTTACCTTTTTCAGCCTAAGGTGAAATTTCAAGCGCTAACATGTAGATTGAGTTAATTTCACATTAACAAATATTTACCAGAACTTGAATGCATTCATACATAACACTCAAAGAGAGACGCATAGTAATATGGTAAATTTGCTCCTCAATCATCATCACAAGAAACATACATGCAAATATGAAAACATATTTTTCCTCTCTCTATGGCATAATTTCACATTCATTTGGACATCCTCTTTTTCCTCGCATTTACTCTCTTTTTATTGCTTAAAGGCTTACAACAAATGGGATTTAGAAACATTACAATTTTTATAGATCCTAGAATCACTCCGTAAATCTCTACACAAATTATATTTTCTATATCCTAAAATCAGTCAAGCTATCCCTAGAATCACTCCATAAATCCCCCTTAAATCTCTCATACTTTTTATGTATTAAATATAGAGCTATCCCCCACTCCCCACCCCCCACCCCCCCCCACCCGACACACAACACACAAAGTGATTGAACCAATTATGATACTCAAGCATCATGTAAGATTTTTTAATCATATTTTGTGCATCCAAGTGCCATATTGTTGTTATAATATGTGGTATTTTTTGTTGTTACATTTATGGATGCATTTTATGTCACATTAATGTACATATAATCAGGGACCATTAAAGTTTATGATAATAAATAGGGGGCTCTTTGTTACTTATAATATGCATTTATCTAGCTCTTTATGCCTTGATATAGATTTGGCATGTGGATTTTTTTTATCCCACATTTATTATATGGAGATGCATTCTCAATATTGAAATAAATATATTGAGGTGCTCAAGAGATCTTCATTTATCCAACAGAATCCATTTGGAGATAATTGGTTTTGGGGCTTTATAATGTTTTCTTGGAGCATTATGAGGTTTATACATCAAGGATATTTTTTTAGGATTATTATAATAAGGTTTTATATTAACCCATGGACGACTTCCTGCATTCATGCCATTGATCCATCACTTGACTCTCCCAAGAGTCTATAACCCTCTTCACAAGAATTATAGATGTCTATAGTTACCAATTGCTAGAAATCCATGTTATAGTACTAGAATTACAAATAAATTCCAAAGCAATCACATGCACAGTAAATTCACCATTACGATCAACAATTCATAACATCTTGGATGGAACTCATAGCAGGTCACTATCCTTCATAATCTAGAAAATGCACAACCCATAATTCAAATCCATGTTGATCTTTATTTTTAGTGAATGCACGTGTGAGTCCTTCATGCAAACTATCAACTCCATAATTTCATCAATTGATTATTCTCTATGCAAAATTTATGCATTCAATCACACAAATTTAATCAGTCCTTTACAGATTCGCTCAATTCTCATGACTTCTAAAAAAATTAGAAATTATATAGTTTCTACCCAACTTTAGTTCTTCTTAACTAGAATTTCAAATGGGAATTCTACCCAGTTATGCTATAAACAAGTTCTACCAATCTTGTTTACTTCCTCTACACCCTCTCACATAGATATATCATTTTGAAATCATGATTCATGTGTAGATTGGGTTAATCTCACATTAAAAAATATTTACCAGAACTTGAATGCATTCATACATAACACTCAAAGAGAGACACATAGTAATATGGTAAATTTGATCCTCAATCATCATCACAAGATACATACATGTAAATATGAAAACATATTTTTCCTCTCTCTGTGGCCTAATTTCACATTCATTTGGACATCCTCTTTTTCCTCACTCTTACTCTTTTTTATTGCTTGAAGGCTTACAACAAATGGGATTTAGAAACATTACAAATTTTATAGATCCTATAATCACTCCAGTAATCACTACACAAGTTATATTTTATATATCCTAAAATCAGTCAAGCTATCCCTAGAATCACTCCATAATTCCCCCTTAAATATCTCATACTTTTTATGACAATTAAAGAAACTAGAATGATTTACAATAAGCAATTAAAATTCCTTCCCAAGTGTCACAACCCCTATTCAGAGGTTTGTTTTCTAAAATCTTAATTTTTCGAAACTGAGTTGGAAATTGATATGCTCCTACCTCCTGATCATAAAACTTTGATGAACCTATCCTCTTGGATCTCACCTTCTTGTTTTTCAGTTTTCTATACATTTTTCCTTGAAATATTCCACAATGAATCATATGTTATTGATGACTGCTTCCTTTCACTATATCTTATTTTGGGATTATTATTGATAAGTTCGCATAGCTCATTTATCTCGATATCCAATTCATCCTCCTACTCACAAATGCTACCCATTTGTAACTGGATCCTCTCTTTCATAAAAGTGTCATATCTCTTATCCCACTCTTCTTCGACATACATCTTCCAATCGATGCTTAAGATATTTATATATCTTCTCCATTGTTTCTCTACAATATATTTATTATTTTCTTCTTCAAAATTCTCCATTTTGATTCCATCTTTCATATCAAAAATACTTTGTTGCATGAGTTTTTGTTTCCTTCACTAAGAATTATTGTTAATGTTTTCCACGATATGTTGCATTTCCTCTTCATTTTTGTTGTATGGTACTTTGATATGCTCCTCCAAATCAATTGAGTCTAAAAAATTGATGTATTCCTCACTACATGTATCATTTTTCAACCATTCCTCTAAGTACTTTATTTCTTCCTCAAAATCTCTAAACATTTCCCTTGAATGTTGTACTTGAGGCTCAATTTCATCTTTAGGAAATAGTTCAGATTCTATTTCTTTAATCACATTTTCATGTTCATCAAAATTCCTATGTATGCTTTCTCATTATTAAATTGTAAATTACAATTTACCTCAACTTTATCAAATGTTGTATACACATCTTCATTGCTAGGCATGCGTGAACATTTCTCTTCTTTGGTAGTAATTTATTCTCTTGGATTGTCCTCTCAACAACTTTTCTAACAACTCTAACTACTCATCATACTTCATAAGCATTTCATATGAATGTGTTTTCTCATATTTCCTTTGTTTTTCTCCACTAGTCAAATTTGCCTTTTTTGTTGTACCAACAGGTCCTTGCAACTGCATACCAACAATTTCATTTATGAATTATACATGATCTTCACTGCGATAGTCTTTAATAGAAAATTTTGCTTCATCTCCTTTGGTAACAAAATTCTAACTCTATTCTTTAGTCATCCTTGTACAAAGTATGTTTCTATCATATTCATCAATCTTCATGACAACTTCCAAAATAGTTCAAAATATTGTCTGCATATCTCCTCTTAGCATCCTCATCATTCTCTCCAAGGATTGATCTTGGTTTAGGTTCACAAAAGCAAACCTCATCTTCGTAAGTGAATATCTCCTTAATTTCAAATACTCTAAGCATCTCCTTCCTGAACTGAGCATTTCACCTGTTCCTTAGCCTTAGCTACAACAAATTCCATTTTACCTTTCTCTTCCTTAATATCCATCCATATCTATTGTCCTTTTCACTTTCCTATAGCAGTTCCATTAGGAAATTTAGTTGTACTTTTATCTCCATAACTTCCATGTCAAACCCTTCATCACTTAATTTACTGTGGTTTATACCTGAACCCAAAACATGAATATCATTAGCCATATTTTTTCTTTGTTAACTTTATCTTTTCCATTTTTAGACTATGTCCAAGCTTCTGCAACAACAATTTAATCCTTAATCTATTACAATACCTAACCAACCTATCTTTGAACCTGGCCTCCTGGCGTCCTTGGTTCTCTCCTCTAGAACCTCTTGAGCTTCTCTAATCCTTTTAGGCTTTTGAAAATCCTCACTTCTGCTAAGAAAATCCACCTATCCTCCTATCCAACCTCAACTGGAACTTATAAAGGATCTTTGTCACAATTCTTCAAGAAATTCCTCTGTTCTTGGCTACAATCTTCCTACTATAAACATATCTCTGCTACTTGCAATTAGTTATTTACTTCACGTATTAACTTGAAAACATAAATGCCACTTACCTCCTATCCAAACCTCATTTTAACATGCACAACTATTGTAGTTTTCAATCCTTATACTAGCTCTAATGTTATAGATCTTCCATTATTCTTCCTCATCCAAAGAAAATACTACTACTTTATCCCAAAGTAGACAATCATCTCTTTAAACTCGACGAACTTCAATGATCCTTGCCAGAGCTCAATCCTTCAATAATAAATCATCTACTTCAATGTAAATTGGAAAAAATAAATAAAAATAAAATAAAATTTTTACCTTAATCTCATGCTACAATATCTATCTCTCCTTTCAAGAGAAAAAAATTGGTTCTGATTTCTTTTCCCAAAGAACATACCTAATCTAATACCACTTAATGCAGTAAAATCCACTTTTACTCTCCTACTCTATTCAATTAGCATTTACACCTTTTCTTTAGTGATTCCATTTAGATGCAGGTCCAATGTGATTCACATCACATTCCACAATTCCACACAAATTTTATCATATTCCATCACAATTAATTTCCACGCAAAGTCCCATGCATGAATTCTTGCATTCATGCCATTGATACATCGCTTGACTCTCCAATAGGATCTAACACTTTTCACAAAAATTACATATTTATATAGTTATCAGCTGCTAGAAATCCCTATTCTAGTATTGGAATTACACATAAATACTAGAGCAATCACATGTACAAACAATTCACCATTATGCTAAAAAATTCATCACATTTTGGATGGACCTCATAATAGGTTGCTATCCTTCACAATATGGACAACATAAGACCCATAATTCAAATCTACACTGGTATTTCTTTACACTGGATGCCCACATGAGTCCTTCACTTAAACTATCAACTCCACACTTTCATCAATTGTTTATTCTTTGTGCAACATTTTTTCATTCAATCACACAAATTTAGTCAGTCATTTACAAATTCTCTTAAGTCTCATGACTTCTATAGGAATTTGAAACTTATAATTTCTACCGAACTTTAAATATTATTAACTATAATTCCAAATGAAAACTCTACCCAATTTTACTCTAAATGAGTTCTAGCAATCTTGTTTACTTCCTCTATAATCTCTCACACAGATAAAGTATCTTACAATCAGGATTCATGTGCATATTTAGTTAATCTCACAATAAAAAATATTCATCGGATCTTGAATGCATTCATACATAACACACAAAGAGACACACACAACAATATGGTGAATTTCCTCCTAATTTATTATCACAAGACCTGCACATAAAAATATTAAAACATTTGGTTCCTCTCTTTGTGGCTTGATTTCACATTCATTTGGCCATTCTCTTTTTCCTCACACTCACTCTCTTTTTATTTCTTGTAGGCTTACAATAGACAATATTTATAAACATCACAAATTTTCTAGATCCTAAAATCACTCCATAAATCACTCAACAAATCAGGTTTTCTGAATCCTAAAATTAGTCAAGCTATCCCTAGAATCAATCCATAAATACCCTTAAATCTCTCATTCTTTCTATGATAATTAAAGAAACTAGAAGGAATTATAATAAGGAATTAGAATTACTTCTCAAATGTCAAAACCCCCTATTCAAAGGTTTTGTCTTCTTAAAGCTTGATTTTTCAAAAATGAATTGGAAATTGAGATGCTCCTATATCATCCGCTCTGCACAACAACTAAGATATAAGTGTAATACATCCATAAGCCATACTACACCATAAAAATGTAACAAGAGGAAGACTTTTCCTTTCATTTTTTACATGATTGATTTCCATGTGTTATTAATTTCCATACATTATCCCTATTCAAGGTATTGCTGATAATTTGAATTTGTATGTCCTCACTTTCAACATCCTTAATGAAATGACCAGTTTTATCTACAATTTTTTCATCCTCCATACAAATTTGGTGCAATATGTTTGATAAGTGCTCCATAAGGATTGACCTTTTGGCATAGTTATGAGTGGCATCCACATAATATATTTTATCCTAACTTGCACTAAACATCTAGTTTCACCAACTGACATTCTTCCTGAAGATAAAAACATGGTGTAGATCGCCTTTTATACTTACGATCAACTATGTCTTTTATGGTATCCAACATCTACGATATGGTGTTAGTTGAGGGAAAACAACCTTTATTGACTCTTCTTTAATATCCTAGAATTGTTTTCTGTTTTCCCTTTTATAATTGGAAGAGATGTTCTTGGGCTCATCACATAACTATTGCATGTTGTGTTATTATGATTTCACCAACCTTTGTGGAATGTGTTTTTTTTTTTTTCTCTCGTGGTAGCCATTATTTTCTAATGACACATACTAATGTTTCATTTCTTGATTCATATGTTTTCCAGTAGAGATCTTGACAACTTGAGTTGCAAGAGTACTAATAACACCATATTTATGTGAAGGATGGTGGTGAAAGTACCAATTCATATACCTCTTATGATATTATAATGGAAATATTAGAGAGATGGTTCTATAAGAAATAAAACCAACCTTTACCTCAATATTCAATGATAAATTATGTCATAAGGTTTATATAGTTGAAATTTCAATCAAGCACTTTACTTATAACCACAAAACTAAAGGAAAGTTTTCTATTATGATGATCAATTTTTTTCTCTATAGAATTTTGGTGTTCAAGTAAGGGTATATATTTAAAGTCATTAGGTTGTGATTTACCAAAATCCATTTTTTTTTCAATCAGTTCCAATAGTTTTTTTTCCTACAAACACTACTCAATTGTGGCTCATTACTAAATCATTTTTGTTCAAAGTGGAATTTTTCCCATAACAACATTCCCTAGCTCATTATTTGGAGATATGTTACTGTATTTGGGTGGACTATTAGACCTAATTACTCTAGTTTTTTATTTCCTTCGAGAATAATTTTGTTTTAATGGATTCACTAGTTATCGTTTATGTTATATTGGTGATTAGATAATGGTTGATTTTACTTCCAATTCATGTGTTTATACAAAATATGTGATACAATCAACAAATATTGATTATTGTTTCAAGATGAGACAGTGCTGGAGAATTACACTTTGTTAGTTGTCAAATTTCATGTGCAAGATAATGAGATAAATATGCACACCTTCTATATTAGTTATAATCAGTCTTTGGGTAAGATATTATTTGTAATAAGTTTATTTCCTGGGTTCACCCTAAATGCAATTTTTTTGCAATTTTTAAAATCACTCTTTTATATTGATCTATTTAGTGATTTTTTTGGTGCATGAAAAATAGGATTCACTTTTGCATTCCTTTTTTGCATCTTAATTAATCTATATTGACCATTGTGTACAACTTCAATGCCTTCATGTTTTTATCATATTTTGGTGCAAGTCTTCTTTTGTAGATCAAATTTTATCAAAGACAAACTCCACATTTTTCATGATGGCATGTTCTTTTGGTGGTCCATGCCCACCAATTTGTAAAGAGGTTTTAATTCCTTTTGTAGATATAACATATGTGGATGAGATTATTTAGTATTTATGTTCACTTTACACTACCATTATATTAGGTGAAGATATATGTGTGCCCCTATCCCCATCACTTCTTCACTTGTTTAGGCTTAAACATCATGTCATTATTTTCCCAATCCTTCATTGTTACCAGATACCCTCCTCCCCAAATATCATCAAAATGGATCTACCTATGTCACCTCTCCTCTTCAAACTTCAATGAACCTCCATAAGAACAATTTGAATTTGTTCCATTAGTTTGACCCTCTCTACTCATCCCATCTCTCCCTTTCCCTACACCCTTCAATATAACCCCCCTTGTCCAATTATTAGGTTGTTTAAAATTAATCCCTATAAAGAGTACATATGTGAGGGATACTTAAGTTATCTATTTCTCTCTTTCCCTTCACCCCATTGTTTTTTATTTTTAATTATTTTTTCAAATTAATCATTACTAGGATGAAAGCCAAGAAAATAAATAATTCAACAAAATGTCTTAATCATATGTTAAGGATACCTAAATATATCCATATTCCCTTTGAAAAGTCATTTGAAATCATTAGTATTTCCTTGGTTGTTAAGTGTGGTATTGACAATCACCATTGGAGCAATATCTTAAAGGAGTTAGACATACAAGTTTGGCGAGTACAAAATTATACAAGGTGAGGCTTTACATTATGACCTCGAAGTATATTATTAGCTTTGAAATCACAATAAATGTTTTTTAGATGCAATGGTGATGTATATACTCAAACTCTTGTGTGTATGTCAAAATGATGTCATGCATGTGTTACTAGTCTAGCGCTTCTCTCATCTCATGTAGAAAACCACCCATGCTTCCATTCAACTTGTAATCATACACGAGAAACTTAGTTATATTGTTGGAATAATAACCAAGAGGTATCACTATGTTTATATGTCAAATGGAGATTACTCCCTCCTTAATGCCTCCTCAAAACCTAAGAGACTTACCATGATTCCCTCACATTTTGATTCTTGCATTTTAATCATCATTATAACTATATATGAATTAAGCCACGCCATTAACATGGGTCTTCATTCACTAGTCATTAATTTCAATCCTTTTCCATTATTGCTTATAAATTTGTACATGCTTCAATTTTGTAATTTGAATCATGTTCTAAGTTACTATTCATTATCATCCACATGTCCAAACTTGTACTCCATAGAGAATTTTATGATTTTTTGTCTTGTTTATGTACTATCTTAACATACAAGTTATTATTTCTCTCTAGTATGACCTATTTTGAGTAGTTTCTACTTTTAGTTATAACATTCATACTTTTCCTAGTCCCTTTTTATCAACAAGCAACATGGTCTTAATTTCTTAATTCAGTGAGCAATTGATATTTGTCTTCATTAAGATTTCGTTTCATTTTATGCACCATTATGATTTGAATTTTTGAAGGAATTTTGATATGAGTCTTTCAAATATACATTTGTTGGTGAAATCCATTCTTTTAATATGTATGCATGTGTTACATTTGACTTGTCTATGAACAAATTTCTTGGATTAGATAACATGTCAAATTTTGGGATGATTTACTAAATGTTTATGGTTATATGATGAATCTTTGCATTAACACTTTTCTCATGGCATTCTAGCACTTGGGTCATTACTACATTTGAATTGACATTTGATGGATTTTTTTCTTTTTTCAAAACTAGTGAATAAAAAATGTGAAATCTATATTTTTTATTTTACCCTTAGTAAACATCACTTGATCAACACTAGGCACATATCATCACTTAATCAACAACTATGACATATCTTAATCAATGTCACTTTTCCATATACAAATTTTTTTGAATGTTAAAATATCTTATATTAATTAAACATCTCTTAATCGATGTTTAAGTATTTTTATTTATAAACAATTATTTTATACTTTCAATGTGTTTGTTAATAAATTTTTTATGAGCATCATTAAAAATACATATATGTAAAAGAAAAACAACCCCATTTTTTCTAAAGAGTTGGGATGATATTTTTTCTACATCATTGAAAAGACATCTCTGAAAAAGAAAAACAACCCCATTTTTTTCTAAAGAGTTGGGATGATAGAGAGTTTGGTGTATCCCTTTGATTGGTCTATATGAACTTTGTAATCAAAGAAACATTGGCTTTCATCATAGATGTTGACCTTGATGACTACAATTATTGTGCTCATTTCAACAATTGTGAAAACCATATTATAATCATCTTGAACTTATTAATATTGGTGTTGGTAATTGTTATCTCCATTTCATGATATGCAAATGCATAAAGTGAAGAAGAATTACGAGGTTAGTACCTAAGAAACATTGTTTGGACCATGAACATGTGGAAGTGAGAACTAAGTATCACAACTTGCTATGATGGTGAAATCATATTTGTTATCAAAGTTTTGAATGTATTAATATTTTGATATTAATTTAATTTATTTTATTTATAATTACAATGAGAAAAGAGCCTATTCTTGGTATTAATATTTCTACAATATGTAGTAGAGATGGCGAGGGTGAAAGAATCGATTTTGATCTTATGGATGAAAATGACATTGATATTATTAAGAATGAAGGAATAAATGGGTTGATTCATGACACCTTTGTTGCCATGGATAAGAATGCACTTATGGATGAGATTTATGATTATATTCAGGATGTATTAAAACCTCTATAGAGAGACTCAAAGAGGAGTATTATTCTATTTTTTTTATTGGTTAACTTGAAGGTATTAAATGGTATTTGCAACACATGTATGCCATTGATTTTAAGGTATCTAGGATGATTATTGACACACATATAAGTTTTTGTCTATCTTTTGTGATGTAATATATAGGAACTTAATATCGAATATTCAATATGTTAATTTATTTTTTCTAGTATATTTTTAAGTGATATTCTTTTACTACCATCAAATAATTTACCTTGAATGTCTAAAGGATTATTGTTCGTTATTAAAGATATAGGAATAAAGTATTACACCATTCATGCATATCCTACCAATCATATTATATATGATTGGATGAATGTGGAATTTTGATTTAATAGATATTGAAATAATCATGTAACAAATAAGGTTCCACACAAAGTTCTTCATTAGATCCCCATAATTCTAGTTTAGGATGATTGTTAACGTGAAAAAAATAGCATAGTTTACAAATTATCATGCACAAAAGAGATGTGAATATAGTGTTATATGAAATCCTATAAATGTTTGAATATTTAGGGGCATCAGGGAACCATAACCCATTTTTTATCCATGTGGATATTGGTGGTGGTTGCCTATTCCACTTAGATCCCTAACACTATTTCACTTCAGTTTTCTTAATTCTAGCACAACTTTCTATTTTTTGTAGTTTTCAGGTCCTGAACTTTCAGAGCCATTTTGAAGCCCTAAATGATGTTTTTTTGAAAATCATCTATGGCCCCTGTTATCACTCTGATATTTCTTTCGAAGTTAATGAAGGAAGAAAAGTCAAAGGTAACCACAAACCACTTTTGGAGATCAAGACCTAGCCTTCTTGATGCTCAGAGATGGCTCTCTCTTTATAATTTAACTTTGTTTTAGTTAAGATGATTTTAGGCTAGTTATTGTTTGCACTTGGGTTTCGGTTTGAAATTGGGTGGTGGGATCACTTTACTTAGATGAATAGTGGTTTGGCTTCTACCATTGGGCTATGGGGTCGAATGTCAAACAAACAAGACTAGATTCAGTTCTAAAAACAGTGTCTACAGGGCAAGATAGATGAGTTACTGTAGATCTCAAACGCTAAATGCTAAAATGGTTTCAAATCAGATCCAGGGAACAAGTAAGGGTTCCCTAGGCTAGACTCTAGAAGGAATGAAAGAAGTCAACTAGGATGGGAGAGCAATTAAGGGTTCTCAAATCTGGCTATCAGAGGAAAACATGTAAATGACTAACTATGCAAAATAGAGTGTACTTAAGCAATTTCTGAGTGATATCTCCAGTTAATTCGTTCAAATTTAGAACACATTTAATATTATGAAACACATAAGAAGGTAACAAAATCAAACAAAGAAGATACTTCACTGCAAATGGCTCATCTCATGAATCTTGTAGTGAAATGCTTTCATTACTTGCTCCAGTTTGTTGACTTGAAAATGGTACAATCACCCTTAGGTTTTAAGATCAAAATAACTCTACAAATGTAAAATAATCCACCACAATACTTTGAATTATGAAGTATTTATACAAAAAGGAATTACAAAATATCTCAAACTGCATTGAGAACTAATCTAGGAAAAAGAAATATCTTCATCCAAGAAGATAGAGACAACTATTGAACTGCTGATTACTGTCCCTGTTATTTAGGTTCTGATGGCTTTGCTCTTTAACCTTTTTCCCTTTAAGTTGCTTGGTTGTTTTTTCTTCACGATGGATGTTCTATTTTACTTTAACCTTTCAGCTGATACACTTTAATCTTTCTGACCTGTCAATATCCTTTTACTATGCTCTTTTACTTTTTACTGTACATTTATATTTTTATTGTGTATTTACTATAGTAAATCATTGAGTTTTTCCCATCTTTCCTCATATGGTAATTGGATATTGAGCATCTTTCTATATATTTCATTTGCCTCTGTGTATTTGGAAAAAGTCGGCTTATTAATAAACATGGGTTTTACCTCATGCTGGAGGTAAAACAAGTTTTCAAAAGTTTGATATAGTACTTTTCCTGTTGGTATACCCTTCATGGATGAAGTGTTTACCTGATCTCTGGACACTTCCCTGGTCTTCTTGTTGTAATCTTCCTGTGTCATTAACTTATCATTTATAACTAATGGATTAGGTAATCCCTTTTCCTTCAAAAGTTCGAACTTGACTATGAACCTGTCAACATCTAGTTGCATGTTTTGACACTTATCTTCTAAGTTCAACATCAAATTCCTCTTATTGAGGACATTTCTGACTTCCAAAATTGTACTTTTCCTATTAGGTATCTCAAGTTCTTGCAGCTCATACTTATTCTTGGAGTTGAGGAAGTGGATGATTCTTGCAGCTTCCTCTGGCATATCTCCAAGTTCCATTTTAACCCTTTCAATGGCTTATGTAGCATGCTTCATTAAATCAATCTGTTAAAAAATGACCTAGATGGATGGCAAAATATCATTGACAGAGTCAATGATAATGGCCCACAGTCACTCTTTAGCCTTACCTATAGGTTCACTTAGTGTCAGTTCTTTCTCCAGGATTTTTATTCTTTCATTCATCCTAGTAGCCTTTTTCTTTTATTCTTTATGCATGATATGGGAAAGTCTACAATCTGTCTCTAGGCTGGTGACTTTCTCCTTAAGTTTGTTCATCTCATTGGTCTGAATGGACATTTCTTCCATTGCTTTGACTAACCCATTTTCTTCATCATTTATGGAGGCTGTTGTTGTTGATCTTGTTGCTAATGTGGTTGAAGGTAGTGCAATGGCCATTGGAGCAGTGGGAGCTAAAGATGCTGCCAATGTAGAAGGTAAAGCTATGGTCACTGTTGGAATGGCAGTTGCAAGAGAATTATCCAGACTAACTTGTTTGAGCTACATCAACCTATCTAGTTATTTCTCTATCTCCTTTAACCGTTCATTCAGCTGCGGCACTAAGTCCATCATTTCCTCATGATTGGTCTGGATTTCCAGGACTTCCTTTGTATGTGGGTGTTGTAAATGAGGCAGCTTAAGATATTTCTTGAGGGCTGTTATGTCCTCATTCTTCTTCTTGATTAATTTCTCTATGGCATTAAGATCACTTGCATCATGGCCCAGTTCAATGATCAAGTCCTCCAAGGATTTTATCCTGGTGTCTTTGCCTTGTGAGGAGGCCTTCTCAAGCTTGAATTAAGCTATCACATTATCCAATGAATCTTTCAGTTTAAGAGAATCCATGGCCTTTTCTGTGAGGGTGGAGTAAAGCATTTCTCCAGCCTATTTGTGAAACTTTATCTGATCAATGGGATGAACATCCCTGGCCAACACCTCAAAATTTGTCTTCTTATAGTCTGTTGGGGTCTTTGGTTGTCGTACAGTGGGCTGCAAAAATGATGCTTGCATTTTCCCTGCTTTGATGTCAAAGGCTGACATCAGTCTGGTCTGATTTGGTGGTGTAAGCTTGTGGTACTTGGCATATGTTTCTGCTTTCAAATTTTCATTCCTCATCTTTATCTCTTTAAATCTCTCTTTGATATCCTTTTCCTTGTCAGCTGGCCTGACAAAGGAAGAAACTTCCGTACTTTGCTATCTCTCTATCATCTGTGTGTTGGAGGTTGATGGTTGCTGTGTTTCCTCTGATGTAGCTGTTTTTTCACTTCTCTACCCCATTGCCTCGGCCTTAGTTATTTCCTCTGAAGCAATGTTCTCCTCCTGTTCAAAGACAAGATTCGACTTGAGCCTCTTTCTTGGCTTAAGCAGCTCATCAGTAGTCTCCATGGTAGAGCTAGATGCCTCCTCCATGTTCCTCTCAGGATTCTTCTCTTCATTGGCTGGGGTCTATATGATAGGAGGAATGTTCATTGGCTCCCCTTGTTCTAGAACCTGCAGAAAAGAGTTGTGATCAAATTGTCTTTCAAGATCAATGAGTGCGTTCTCTACATCCACAACAGTGTTGTCCATATCAATAAAGGTGTTCTCCACCCACTCATCCTAGTTAGAAAATTGTTCAATGTTAGGTCTTGGGTGGTGGATGTATGCTCCCAACTTGACCCTGATTCTAAGCTTGTTTATGTCCCCATGAGGGTCATAGTGCCACATGAAACTGTTTCTGAATTTCATTTGTTGAAGTAACCTGTTGGCCTCTGGTCCAGACTCTCTGTTGTTGCAAATGAATGGGCCCATTTGGTTTTTCATTTTGAACTGGGTTTTGTTCCTATAAGCTAGGAAGTGGACCTCATCAGAGTTGATGATTTGTTTGAAGTATTCAAGAGCAAATATCCTCATAGGTAGGTATTTGGGAAACTTATAGGGGGCTAGCTCATGGCCATAAATTCTGATCTAAGTGTGGTTTTGGTACAAGTACCAATCTCCCACCTTGCTATTCTTGGCTAATTGTAGTACTCTCTTGATCTCTGGGCTGATTCTAGGCCGAGTCTTAGAAGTCAACATGCTCATGACTAGGTACACAAAAGAGTCTATAAAGTCTTTGTAGGTGAATTCTGTGGAAAAATTCTGGACCAAGGGTGTCCAGTAGATGACTGATCTCTCCTTTTCCTTAGTGTCTAATTTTTGGATCCTCACAGGGAACTTGTTTTTTTGGTAATACAAAAAACATATAAAACAACACTGAAGAGTATTTGAAAACTCTTTCACTGGGCAGTTTGGTGAATTGTTCACGCATTTTGTCTGCAATGAACTAAAATTAATCATACATAATAGCAGGAGGCTTGCATTGAGTGAAAATAGACAGGAAGGCCATGATGACCTCATCCACATGCTCATCTGATGTGTATCCTAGGATGCATGAGAGGATGGTGATTATGCGCCTACCAGTCTCTAAAAAAATAGTGGCAGCATAGGGTGGAATGTTTGCAGGAGTATGGCGTTCCTCAATGATGAAATTCTGGAAAATTTGTTTGATTTTGACTGGGTCTAGTGTGATGTACAGGTCTAAAAGATTTCTAATGGATAGAGGGGTTTGATTAGGGCTAGGCTGGATTTGTAGCATCTGGTTGATGGATTCAACAGTAATGGTGAATAGTAACTCATGGTTTGGTGCCACAATAGCCCTTTGGCTAGGGATATAACATGCATGACAAAAATGTACAATGTCTTGGAATGGGTGAAATTATAGGAATGAATACTTGGGCAAATGGGATTCCCAAAGGTGAATGTCATCTACATGGTTTAGAAACCTATCCTTACTCCAACAGTGTATTTTCAGAAGGTGTCCTGGAGTAGCAGTGTCTTTGATTTAGAAATCCATGTCTGCTAGGGCCAAATGGTCAATGTCCAAGTGAGGGGTTGATATAGGTCTGGCATCTAGAGAGGTCTAGGCAACCATCTTTGTGATAAAATGTGGGAATTGGGCTCATACAACTTGTGGAAATGAAGGCTTGACAACTCTGGTACATGGATAGGGTAATGGAAATTTGAAAGATATGAGTTTTGGTATTTGGGGGGAAATACTCTCAATTCAAGGGAAATTAATTAAATTCAATTAATTTAATGTTTGAATTTACTGTATACTTTTGAATTTGAGAGGGTTGTCTATGGTTTGTTGTCAAAAGCCTAGAGTTTGAGGTTCAGATTGCAAATTAGTTTTGATGGTTGTTGCAGAGGGTTCTGTGGCTTCAGTCACGCACTGGCAGGCTAAACTGGGCTTTCGGAGCATGCTCGGGAGGCAATTGGTGGTCAAAACTAGTTGCAGAAGCTC
Source organism: Pinus taeda (assembly GCA_000404065.3). Taxonomy (NCBI): domain Eukaryota; kingdom Viridiplantae; phylum Streptophyta; class Pinopsida; order Pinales; family Pinaceae; genus Pinus; species Pinus taeda. The sequence goes on from APFE030142391.1 coordinate 108,190, forward strand.
GGGGGGCGCAAGAAAGCTTAGGACACTTTCACAAAGCAAATGAGCGAAAAGGGTAAAACTAGGGGTTTGCGGGCTATTAACCGAGAACGGTTTAAAATTGGCGCGAGATTAAATTAGTGAAAAATAAGCAGTTTTTGCTTTCGACGGGGAGGTGGTTTCAAGGGCCATCACACTGCTTTTGAGAAATGGGTGGTATTTTCCCGAGAGCATGTGACTTAATGTGGTTCTGCCACGTAACCCAAGGGGGCCCGAGCAATACTGCCCATATTGCGTGCTCTTGGGTCGGTAAAGGTTGGGAGATGAATGGGTGTGATATGGGTGACGGTTGTACGATGTGGGGGTGCAAGATCCAATGGCCATCACGTGGTGGAGTTGCGTGGCAGGAAATGGGCGTGGATATTAGCGGGGCCCAGGGGTTAATTACACTTAAGTGTAATTAATCAATGGATAATTGTGGTGTTAAACTGTAATGCGGGTTTACTTAACTGCACCAAGGGGGTGGGTTAAAGGGATTATAACAGGAAAAGTGAATTTGCGCAGTTAGATAGGTTTGGAGGAGGTATAACTTTATAAAGTGGAGGGGTGAATAATAGTTAGGATAAGAGGTTTTAGTGGGTTTTTTAGGAAAATTAATCAAGGGATAGTGATTTTTTGCATGGGAAAGGGTTTCACACAAGGGAAAAAAAGTTCTTGGTTAGGGGAATGAGTTTGGAGGGTATATTTCTAGGGAATTATGTGAAACCAAGGGATAGGAGTCAAAATGAAGGAAAAGGGGCTTGCATAAGAAACGAATGGGTAAAAGGGGAAATTAGTAAGTATGTAGTGAGGGGTGAAATGGAATGGCTGGAAGTTAACCAAATGAACTTATAAGCATCCTTTTCTTACATAACTGCTCCTACACATTGAAAAACATGATTAAGCATGAAAAATGTGCTTATGCCTCAAATAGCTTGTATTTCTACAACCTTTCTTCTACTTACCCTTTTACTTACCCTAACATTTTTTTCTTCACTTTGTTGGGTTCATTTAAGCTAGCAGACGCTTTCCTTCCCTTTTTCTTTTGAAAAGTGAACTATATACTTCTAACCTTACATATTCCAATGGCTCAGATTAAGATTATGAGCACATTTTATTTCTCTACATATCTACTGATCTCCAAGATTAAACAGTTTGGCAAGATTTTTATTCTCTAACTATAAACATGAAATTTAAAATGCATGAACTAGTGAAGATTAAACATTTTGACTATCATGGGTTGTGGCCTATGACAAGCTGCACACAACCATTATTTTAGACAGTAAAGTAAAGAGTAGTAGCACTTGGACTTGCACACTTTCATGATCTGTTTTTGTTTGGGGTTCATATTTCTTCATTTTTTTGATCTTTTCTTATTCTTTTTGTCCTTTGATATTTCTTTTAGGACATACCCTCTTCACATTTTTTAATTTTAATATGGAAAACATTTGCAGAAAGCAAAGGTGTGTACAATATTACAAGACTTAACCATAATGAATTCAAAATTATGAATCCTATTATTATAGGACAATACAGTGGCTCCACATGGGGATGGCATTTCCTGGTGAAATGTCAAGAACTCTAAAGATTAGCAGCCTTTGAGTTGCGACTGTAGTTACCTTGTGAACTGTCCTTCTGTGATTTTTCTTTATTGATAGTTATGCTAGTGAATCCTTCAAAGCTCAGGGCCTTCTCTTCGGACTTCAACTTCAAAGGATTACCATTGAATCCAATCTACACTCTGCAATGTTATGTACAATGATGCAAAGTAAAGTGAACTAATTAGTCAGTGGAAAAATAATGCTTCAGCATTATACCATTAACAGGTTCCCCTGGTAGATTTGATCCATCTATCTTTGTCAAGAAAAAGGCATTGTTGCCCCTGTAACCATAAATGACACAAGGCCCTTGCCACAAAAAATCAAATTTTCCATTCTTTCCTTTGTCTTCTCTCCTTGAATCCCACTGAAGGACTTTATCTCCTATGTAAAAATCATCTGCTTTAGTCTTTTTTAATCAAAAACCTTCTTGATTTTGTCCTGGATTACCTGTGATTTTACATATTCTTCTTCTCTGGTCTACTACAGGTGTATGTTCTAATTTATTCTTCTCTAAATATCATTTAGTTCCACTTGTAATTCCTGGATGATTTTCATCATTAGCACTCCCAAATATGATGGAAAAACTACATCCATCCTATATACTAACTGGTAGGGAGATGTTCCAATGAACTTCTTAGTAGTCAGTCTATATGTCCATAAGGCATTGACTAACTTCTTGTTCCATGTATTTTTGTTATCTTCCAACAATTCCTTAATGATATTGACCAGGATTTTATTAGATGATTCTGCAAGTCCATTACCTTGAGGCTAATAGGCAGTGGAGTGGCCAAGGGTGATGTGGTATTTGTTACAAAAGTGTGTCATTCTCTTGGATTTAAAGGCAGCTGCATTATTAATAATGAGCTTCTGGGGACATCTAAATCTTGACCTGATATTATTATCTAGAAATGGGATTATTACAATGTTCGTGTCTTGTCTAGAAGGGATGGCTTCTATCCATTTGGTAAAATATTTAGTAGCTGTCAAAATCCATTTGTGCTGAGCTGAGAAGGCTGGATATATTTCTCCAATGAAGTCTAACCCCCATTGTTGAAATGAAATTTTAGTGTGTTATATACCTAGGGGGATAATATGGGGTACCAAGGGAGGTACCCAAGGTAATAATGTAATAATGGGATGGGCTATAGTAATAAATAAGGTGGTTAACTCATATCATGTAAGGGACCACAAGTAATTAGTAATAATGTAATGGGCCCATAGTATTAGTGGATGGTGTGAACGAACCATGGTAATGATCCATGTATTGCATGTATGAGGCCTATATAGAGGCTAGAGACTCCACATGGAGGATGTGAAGGAATTGAGTCAAGGATTATTATATGTATAGGCATATGGCTTGTGGAGTGTTCTCTTTCCTTAAGGAGTGAATGTATGGTGTTACCCGACCATAAGGGTTTGATCAATAAAGAATAATTTCATATTATTTATTGGTTTATTTGCATTGTCTTATATTTTCGTATCATATCTATAATATTTCTGGGTTAGATCTATAACAAGTGGTATCAGAGCACTTTCTTCGACAAAAAAGTGGAGAATTTTTTTTTACTTTTTGCAGGATTTCAGGGGCGTCGAGTTTAAAGATCAGATCTGTATGTTTTGGTGCAAGATCTGCAAAATCTAATTGCAGATCTGGATTCTATGTGAAAAAATACCCGATTTCAAAAAAAATAATCGGATGAATCGGAGTCCGGATGAAGGAGATATCGTTGATCTAAAAATTAGTGGGCTTGCAGAGAATTTTTCAGAGCAGCGCGTTTGCAGCACAGATTTGGACGTTTTGGTGCAAGATCCGCAAAATATAATTGTAGATCTGGATTCTTTGTGAAAAAATACCTAATTTCAAAAACAAATTCAGTTGAATCGGAGCTCGGATGAGGGAGATATCGCTGATTTAAAATCATCTCTTTTTGCAGAAATTTTGGTGACGGCGGGAGAGTTGTAGCACAGATCTGAAATTCCAGTGCCTGGATCAAGATTTCTATCACATGGGTAGATGCAGAATGATTGTTCCATTTCTGAAAATAGGTCATAATAGGGATTCCGAGCAATATTAATTAAACTGTGACAATTTCAAATTTTCGCCAAGTTTTTTCAAAACCCTCTTCATGGCGGGTCACGGTTTTACAGGAAAAGATAATGGTCCTACTATTGAAGAATACATAAAAAAACAGAAATCATTATGGGAAAAAAATTGGAAATGGTGGGTAGTGGAGCTATTTAGAGAGGAGGCAGCCACATGGTGGGGATTACTTAACCAAAAGAAGTGTCTCAACCTGCCCGATGAAGAATTTGAAAAATTACTTTTAGACAGATGGTCTCATGCCAGAAAACAAGATAAGGAGAAACAGGTGGGTCTATTTCCTACTGGTATATCCTTATTGGAGGTTCATGGGTTGATTCAGAAGGAGAAGATCGTTGTGTCTATAAATCCTAGTTGCAAGCATAATTTATCAGTGTTAATTTGGCAAAAAAATTGCAAGTTCCAGCAAAACATATTGAAAATACACAGGTTGATGATAAGGATGT
>APFE030142396.1:1610-33298 GCA_000404065.3 Pinus taeda
GAACTAGGAAAGGCTGCTTAAGTATATATTGTACACTTCACTTCATCAGCTTACGAGCCCTGGGTTGACAATTTATGACAGCAATTTAGACAACACTAAATTGACCAAACACTTTCTAAATACTATTTCTACAATTTATTTGTAACTTAATATCAATGAAATCAATATATTATTTCTTAAAAATATATTATCTTTATAAAACAATATTCCCTACCATTAAATAATACTATAATTCCCTAGCATTCAATAATACTATAACCGAAAAAATATCCCCCTATTAAAAAATTAACAAACACATTTATACACCATAAAATATTTCATTTCATTTTCTAAATGATTCTTGAATTAATATGTAACTCCATACATATACATATGGAGTCAATCCTCATCGATAAAAAATAAATTTAAAATCATAAAATTACGTTACTACTGAGTCAACATAATGGAAATAAATATGGGTAATGTGCCCTCGAGTTGTGGGATGTCTTCTTGAAGATGCTTTCTTTTCACCTCCAATCCAACATTACCATAATACCAATTCGGATCCATTGTATGTTAAGGCACATGTGATAGCTGAAGCGATGCAAGCCTATGTTGTTTGCTCGGAGGTTGTGGGTTCACCTCCCCCCTCACCCCGTTGCTGCTTAGACCTTTGACCCATTTTGGTGGCCCTCGAGCTGCCAAGTGGCAACCCCTGGCCCTACCACGTGGCAACCTATGATTGGCCACCACCAAACATTGTGCACCAATCAAAACTTGCCATCTTGGTCTAATCAAACTGTGCCACTTGGCACCCTTCGATTCGCCGAAGGAAAAACCCACCATTTTTAGCGCCACGTCAGTAGTATGGACTGATCACTGGGTTGTCATATTTTGCAAAAATTCACATGTTTGGGAAAGAGAACATAACATGATTATAGGAGCATATGGTGTCTATTTTGCACGAAACAAGTTGCGATGGATTCAGGATGATGAGCACTAGGCGGTCGTTTAGGTTCCACACCAATCTGATAACTTTTAATTTTGAGGAAATTTTTAAGCATCTGATCATTCCTCCCCACTGGAAGCCTTTTGGACCCCAAAATTTCAGTTTCATATGTTCAACAGATGAGGGTATAGTTCCCTCACCTTTCCAATCTCAATCCATTTGGCCTTGGAAGGATTTGTCCCTTTGAGCCCGACATGAAGGTAATTCACATTCCCTTGTTTTGGAGACCTTTTTCTTATGTCAAGAATGGTGTCTTTTTGTAGTTCATCAAGGTATTCAGGAGAGAAATATTCAATGGATATAATTTAATAATTCTCTCCTTGATCTTCAATCAAAGGAGGCTCATACAACCTTAAATTTTCCACGTTAACAACATCATAAATTTGCATATATGAAGATAAATCCAACCTGAGGGCATTGCCACCAATCTTTTCCATAATTCTAAATGGACCATATATGATTGGTTTCAGCCTTTTACCTTCTCCTTGGAGCCTCTCTTTGCTAATGTGAAGCCAAACTTCATCACCAACTTGGAACTTTTGATATGCCCGATGTTTGTCATGCCTTGACTTTTACTTGCCTTGGCTCTTTTCAAGCTGATCTCAAATTGTTTGAGGTATCATTTGTAATCGTTCAATGAAATTCTTGGCTTTGTCCATGTCACCATCAATAGTAACATCCTTCTCACCAACATGGTACAACAAATTATGACACAAATGGTAATCAAATTCCCCTGCTTGGTTTTCTTGACTCGAGCTTAAATGTACATTTTGAAAGTATGCATATTGCTGAGCATAACTTTCATGCAAAACAAAATTATTCTCGAGTAAAGTAGTCACACTAACATTAGGCCTAGAAAAAATATCATCAACGTTGTTGTATATGCCTTTCGTATTCCTGCTAACCAATTGAAATTGTTGTAGGGATCCCATCTGTCAAAAGTGCCTTGATTATTGCAACATTTTCACTGCACCATTGAAAATTTCTGAATGATATGAAACAGGATTACCATATTGCATGATGACTATGCCCATGGAATAGTCACTTGCAAGTACATGAGCTTAACAAATGCTTTCTTTCAATACATAAAATGCCTTTTGTTGCTTGCCTTCCCACTGGAAGACCTTTTCCAAACTATTCAATGCATTCACATGCGCTGCGATAGAAGAAAAGTTAGCAATAAACTTTCTCCAATATTGGGTTGCTCCCAAAAACTTCATACTCTAGTGAATGTATTGGGTGTTGGCAAATTCATCATGAAATATACCTTGGAGGGGTCTATCTTCAACTCACCTCCTCTAACAATATGTCTCAAGCACACCAAAGAAGTTTTACCAATTTCACACTTTGACATCTTCAAAAACAATTGTTCTTTCTTCAAGAAATCAAGTACTTTTCTCACATGCATGACATGTTCATCAAGACATTTTCTGAAAACCAAGTTTTCATCTAAATATATTATCTCATCTAGAAATGGCTCCAATACATCATTCATCATACGCACGAAAGTAGTAGGAGCATGGAAAAGACCAAAAATCATAATTAGGCATTCAAACAAACCTTGTTTTGTCTTGAATGATGTCTTCCAAATGTCTCCTTTAACAATTCTACTTTGATTATAGCCACTCCTTAAGTTCCATTTAGTGACATGCTTTCCATTCTTCTTTGGCACCAAAACAATAGGTGACTCGTATGGCGAAGGAGATGGTCGGGTGATCCCTTTATTCAAAAACTCTTGGGTTTTCTTTTGTATTTCTGCATTTTCCAATATTGACATCCTATACATGCCAATGTTAGAAAGATGACAATATTTCTCCAATGGTATTTCATGTTGGATTCCCATCTTAGGGGTCAACCCATTTGGTTCCTGAAACTTCTCATCATATTGGTTAACTACATCAACACAATCAGATTTCAAGTTTGTATCACAACATTCAAATGCTTCATAATCAACATCGTTCTTTAGTTTTCTCATAAGAAGCACTAGTATGATGTATTAGCGCTAGCAATTGATTCTTTTCCTTTTATACCCATGGCTATAATTTTAGTTTCATCACCTGAATCAGATCCTAAATCCTCTTGAATGATTGTAGTTGTTTTTTCTTTTCCTTTGTTGTCTAGCCTAGACCTTCTAGATATGATCGTTAAGTGTCAAATGCGCCTTAGGTTAATTGAATTCATTTTAAAGTTTATCTTGAGTTATGTTTTAGTTTTCAGGTCTTAGCGATGCAACTTGAAAAACCTTAAATGCAACTAAATGAGACAAGACCCTTTCAATTCGATGAAATGCCTACACTAGAGAGGCTAGAAACTACACAATCAAATGCAAACAACCAAGCAACTGAAAGCGAACTGATCTTTCACTACCTTAGTTTTTCGAAAAATAAAATAATGAAAAATGCATTCCAATTCCTAATTTCCTAACAAGCACATATCTAACAGTCCTTTCGAAATAAAAAAGAGTTCTTTTCCTTTCTAAAATGCCAATGCAATTCTAGTCTTTTAGTGATGTAAGCTATTGTAGCACAATGATGCAACAAACTAAAATTTCATACTTTTTCATGAACCAATGAAATAAACTTTTCACATACAACACTTCAATGAAATTTTAGTTGAGACAATCAACTCTTCAAGCAAATGAAAACATGAAAAGAAAGGCTCATTCAGACTAATGAAGAACCGAATTTATCAACAATAAGACAAGCAACGTGATCCATGCCGGAAAAGAAACTTTTAGACAAGCAAACAAAAAAATTTCAAACTTGTGTAATAGAGGTCAAAGTCACAAAAGGACCGCAAACAAAATGCAAGGAGTAAGTACACCTACAACCCGACTCACTAAGTTCACAAACAGCTGAATGAACGACAATCTAGATGCCCTAGTGTCATTGACCACCCAATGACTCAAGCAATCAAGCAGAAAGATGATAAGCCAACAAAACCAAATGAAAAGCAACTTTCTAGTCAGGGAGAAAATGATCTAAAATGCTTATGGGTTCAAAATCATAAGAGCATAACACACTAGTCAAGATTGGGGACAAACCCTAATCTTCACTTACAGGCATCGACGCGATTGACTAACTGATAACAAGCGCTAGAGGTTGGTTGATGCAACTGTCTCTCAACAAATCATGTTGTTCAGTGCGACTGTCAGTGGATTAAGCTCCCTAATCGAGGGGGGCGAGAAAAAAATAAATTTTTTTGAAACAGAGACCAGATCTGCTACTATGAATTTCAAACTCAGGGCATTAAGCAGGAGAAAAGAAACAGAACCAAAGGAAAAAAGTTGAACTAGAAAAGTTCAGACGAAATCATGAAATCCAAGACAAACAAAAGGATGGGTTCCCCAGTGGAGTTGCCAATTTGTGGTGAAGTAAAATTATAAGTGCAGACACAAATAAATTCCTCTAGCCCGATAATGGATCTAGCCACAACTGATACATTCTATGGAATACTTCCTTAGGTTAGAACAAATTAAGAGGGCCTACCTCTTAGTACACTTATCTCGTTTGATGATGTCCTTGCTTGCTTGCTCCAGCTATCTCTCGCTTCCTTCTTCAAGCACCTGAAACAAGTAAACAACAACAAACAACAATCGTGATAATAGAACAATTGTAATTCAAACTACTTAACAAGTCAAGAAACATTAAGCCATGAATATGTAAGATGAAAAATCATGTAGGAAATCAATCGATAGTTGCATATGTATTGAATCAAAGAAGAAATTACAACCATTGTCTTGATGTTACTGTTCTCCTCTGACAAGACCAAGTTCCCACACACTTATACCAGCATTCCATGGTGGCCTCAATCAACAATAGTTTTAAGGCTTTTCCCTTTAGGCTTCACTCCAAACCAAATCATACTTATCCCTCACACAACTAGAGAGCTACAGCTATGAATAGCTTGTTGTTTACTCCAAACCAAAATAGCACTAGCACACCAACATTAACACTTAACACTAGCTTGTGCTTAGGAAGAAGGGAGGTTTGTATAGGATGAATGGATGGGAGATGGATCATCTTCTCATGGGAGAAGGTCTTATCCCTTGAGGTATTTCCATCATTATAGGGGAGATGAGCCCAAACTGACATCCTCGACCCCATTTAGCCAAACCATTTACCAGACTTCCATTACGAAGCTTCTAGAGCTGGAAGCTTCGGCACTTAATTTAAAAAACTTTCCATAACAGGACCGGTGCAACTGGAACACAGCTCAGTTTCTCCTGTCAGTGCTAAGGGACAATGCTAATCTCTGCACATCGGCGCGGGGAAGACAAGGCTCATTAGCGCTGGTCTTATAAACTGGGAAAAACAAAAGTTTCAAAGGAAATGGTGCAAAAGGGAATTGATCTGCTCATGAAGAGGGACACAATGGGGGTTTCTTCATGAAGGGAAAGCATGTAAGGTTCACTATAAAGGTCCTCTAGGATCAAGGAATGGGGAGTACAGAGATAGTGACAAATTGTTGTGTAATAGTCAACAACTGTGATATTAAATAGAGTATGGGTAAGATTAAACCAATATGGGAGGCTCACGAAAAATTAATGACTCAACATGGAGCCTCACTCCTCTAGATAGCAAAGGATCATCAAGACAGGCACTTGCAGCGGCCCACTCCCCATTCCACAGAATTGGTCATTCACACAATAAAGGCAAACATGATAGAAAATGACCCCGCAGCAAAGGAACACATAACAACAGGTACGTAACTTGATTAGGGGCCTCCACTAGAACAACAGGAGGACACCTCCTCCTTCATCTTTCCTTTTTCCTCCCTTTTTCATTAGTTTTGTAATCAGCATTTATTTCCAAGAAAGGGAGCATATCCCTATTGTAATCTTTGGGCAGCATGATCTATCACAAGCTAGGGTGGCTAGTACATCAGGCAACTGGCCTTTGACTAAGATATCTTGTAACAACTATTCTAGCTACCCCTCTTATTATAAATAGGGGGAAGAAATATTATATAGGGGTTTTGGAATTTCTCACCTGATGTGTTTGAACTCTGTGATACCAATTTGGCTCGTAAATCTACAAGTGAATGACTTGTATTTCAGACTGTATTACTTTACACAAGCAGATCCTTTAGACTATCAAATAAATGGTGGTGATTCCCCATTTTTAGTATTAATGTTATCCTCCTCTTTAATTAAATTATGTTCATATTCTTCTCTGCATTCATGCTATAAAGCTACTAGAAATTATTTCATGCTTCCTTACAGATCCATGTGTGTTGATTTATTAATGCATAATGCGTGTATGAAGGGATGAATTTATATCTTTAAATTGCTCTATATGAATCATAGCGCCCATCCTCTCTTCATTCCATTAGCTCTGCTTGTAACTCAAACAAGTGTAGAGTTTCCCATGGCTTGTAGCTCTATGTGTTAAATATAGAATTATGGATGCTTTGGGCTCTATATGATGAGTTATGCTTTCTACTAATCCTATCTCATTTACTCTACAAGCTTATTACATTGTAAGACACTTTGAAGTAATCGACCTCCTCTATTCTATGTGATACTCCTGGGAACTATGTGTGTGAGGAAACACCAAAAATACATAAGTCATACCTTTGGAGGAATGAACCAAACCCCCTTATTATCTTTCATTACGTGACAATTTGAGTGCTACAAACCCCTCACATATAATATTTCATGCACTCCTCTATTTAAGATGTCCTAGGCACTAGTCTACTATTAACCCAGAGGTTGTCTCTAAGAGGCTTTCTATCTCCCCTGTAGCACTTGTGCCACGGCGTGCTATATTTAGCCACAACATCTTTTTGGCGTCATTGACGGGGAATGGATTAAAATATTTTTCCCTTGATACGACAAAGCATTACATTTCCTCTATTAGGTGAGCTAGGGAAGTGTGGGTTGAAGATATCTCACCTTGGAAACTCCACTATCAAATTTATGGTAAACATCCTGGTGGCTCCACTATCCATATCTCTATTTGATCATCCTGGCTTTCAGGTAGCCCCATACTCACTCTGATGCTACAATAGCTAAAAACTCTCCCTGCTTTTGAAGCTGAAATCACTCATATAGGGAGGTTTTCAAGATGGCCCTTCTTGCATTCCTGGTCAACAAATTCGCCCCATCGGATCTTTCTTCTCTTGTTGGTTCTCCCTATCATGTCCCTTCATTTCATGAATGGGATAGCTATTTGCCTAGATTCAGCGGGAGCACAAAGAGAAGGCCTTACCAACACCTAGAAGTGTTTCATGAATGCATCAAACAACAAGGTATCTCCCTTCAAGATGTACAAATGAATTTATTCATGTATTCTTTAGAGGGGGATGCTAGAATTTGGTACAAAACCATACCTCGTGGTAGCATATCTTCCTTAAAGAGTTTCCATATGGAATTCAACCACTATTGCAAAAGACTATATCCACTCAATGATCTATTTGAAGATTGTTGTGAATATTTTAATGATGAAGACATTCCCAAGGTTGAATACCATGCTAAAGATGGTTGTGGATCTCTGCTCCAAGAAGACATATACTCACGTCAAGAGGCATCACCTAATGAGCAAGAAAGAGAGGAAGGAAACATCATTGAGCTACCAACAAACCCTCAGGGGTCTAATTTAGCCGAACTGGATGTTTCTCCTTCCTCTGACGAATAAGACTCTACTGGAGAGTCAAGTGATGCAAAGCCACCATTATGGGACGTTGCACAAGAAGAGCACGCCCATCATGAGGTCAACGAAGAGGCTCCAGTCCACGATACATATCCTTCACCGAGAGAACAAGATCAAGATCCTCCTCCAATTTACAACTCATATTATTCAAAGAAGGAAGAGATGGTCGTGGAGGTCCAGAAGGATATGTTTACCAAAAAGTGGGGAGAAAGATCATAACAACAAGTTTTTCAAGAAGAGCCCAAAGCTGAAAGACCACGCAGAGTCTATTGTTGCCTGTTGCAAAAAGATTCCTACCAAGAATTCTCAACAGACCCTCCAATCTATGATTCTTACAGTTCAGATAGTGGAGTGTCTGTTGCAGATTTCCATGAAGATTGCCCCATTGAAAAATGGGTAGTAAAAGACCAGCAACCATTTTTTCGTGAAAAGACTGCAGTTGAGGAGCTGGAAACTCGAAAGTGTTTGTGGTTACCCTAACCAAAAGGATATTGGCCAACAAACTTATTATAAAATTAAGACAAATTCAAACTCTTCTTTTCTATTCCATGACCCCGTGGCTGAATACATGAGCCTATTCATAAGCTAGCAATAGAGGTTATGCCAACAACATGCATCAAACTTTTCATTTGTAGATTTTTCATGTTGCATGGTTTTTTTAATTTTTAATTTGCAGCAGTATGAAGGCATAAGGTCCAGTAATCAAATCCTAGTCTGGCTCCATTGGAGGGTTAAACTCACCTAGGTGAATTAAGCTCTAGTTCATAAGTAGGAATGCACATAAATAAGCTCACAAGTTGAGAATTTTCTTTTCAATTATTAGAATTTTTATTTTTGCATTTTTTTGATGAGGAAAGTCCCATGGAGATTTTGTTGGTTAAAAAGTTCATATATTCTTCACTCCATGCCCAATAGTGAAGTATGTTGGTCTGCAGGCTCTAAGCACCTTGCCAGCAAGGAATTGTCCCCAGTTGGAGCCAATTTTGTCACTCACTGCTTTACAAGTTGCCAGTTGTCCAGAATGCCTAACAGCAGTGAAGTTGAAGCCATTTACAATGCCACAAAAGCTCTCAGAGATAAATCAGACCCTCTCCATTTCCTAGTGCTCAGAAAGAGATTTCCAATGGTATATGGAAGTCCAAAAAAGGATTCCTGGAGAAGAAGTTAGAGCATGTTGAAGTTACCCTTGGAAAGCTAGAAAACAAAGAGAAAACACCAAAGGAGCAAAGCAAATCATAATTGAAGATCCGGGGCCAAATCATAATCGCAATTGGCCATCAGCGGGGTATTGGGGCACAACTTAAGGTTATCGAGGGTTCACAGTGTTGAATGCCGATATTGTAGCCCTACAGTCATGTGATATCAACGATCAATGGATTGGCAGGGTTCTAAACATAAAGGACTTGTGAACTTCCAATCTTGCGATATAGTGTTACATCATTGGGGGAGGCCGAGAACCATTAACAAAGGAATTTCATGGAAAAACCAAGGCAGGGAGGCCCCCTTTCTGTCTCCTCCATGTGGCAGTATGTCTTAATATTTTATCAGTGGTGGGCAGTCCCATAGTCCCACATATTCACAGTCCCGTAGTCCTGCATCCCATAGTCCCGTAGTCCTGTGATATCAACAATTGACGATCGATGGAATAAATGGGTTATCACTATAAAAACCTTGTGATCTTGCCGATTTGCAATGCAATGTTAAAGTGCCCGTGGAGGCCAAAATCAGTTCATAAAGAAAATGCTTACGAAAACAGGGCCAGGTAGGCCATTTTCTCGCTCTTCCAAGGAGGCCACCTGGTGGCATATGATTGCTCCTCAGAGTTGACATGGTAGATGATGTCATTGTTGACATGGCAATATGGGTGGACATGTGTCACTCAGTTTCGATGTTTTCAGGGGTCTTATGGGGCCATTTTCAGGTGACACGTGTCACCACTCACTGGGTGACACATGGTAGTGATGGCTTCACCCTGTAGATCAGTGATCGACGATCACACAAAGTGTAAGATTCTTCCCCCCACCAATACTCCTCCCTGACTGTGATTGTGACAAGGAAAAGGATCCTCAGATGCGTTGTTTCATAGGTTATATTTTCTAAGGATTTCGTGTCTGGGATATCGGTCAATGTGGTATAAATAGCTATCAAAGGCGTTCCATGTTACAAACAAAAAGGCTCCCCGAACAGTAGTTGAGAGCCTTAGCCCCCCATGGCTAAGCGCTCGGTCACAACCCGCGGTCAGGTGATATGAATAAGCAGAAAGTGGCTAAAGCAAAGGGGGCTCAAGGAGAAATCAGTGCTCCTGTTTCATGATATTTCAACGATAGATGCCCACATCCAAAGGACTACTTGTTACGTTGTGAATGCAACCCCAGGTGTATCAGAGCACTGAAAGGATTGTGTAGAGCTCTTAAGGCGAATGGGTCAACAAATGTGATATTAAATAGAGTATGGGAAGCATTAAACCAATATGGGAGGCTCACGAAAACTTAATGACTCGGCATGGAGCCTCACTCCTCTACACAACAACGGATCACCTAGACAGGCATTTGCAGTGACCCACTCCCCATTCCACAAAATTGGTCGTTCATGCAATAAAGGTAGAAATGGTAGAAAATGGCCCTGCAGCAAAGGAAAGCATCAAAACAGGGATGTGGCTTGATCAGGGGCCTCCACTATAATAACAAGGGGAACCTCCTCGTTCATCTTTCCTTTTTCCTCCTTTTTTCATTAGTTATGCAACTAGCATTTATTTCCAAGAAAGGGAGCAGATCCCTATTGTAATATTTGGACAACAGGAGATATCATAAGCCAGGGCAGCTAGTACATCAGGTAGCTGGCCTTTGGCTAAGATATTTTTTTATAGCTATTCCAGCTCCTCATCTTCTTGTAAATAGGGGGAAACAATATTATACAAGGGTTTCAGATTTTCTCACCCGATAGGTCTGAACTACGTGTTACCAATTTGGCTGGTAAATCTATAAGAGAATGACTTGTATTTCAGACTATATTTCTTTACACAAGCAGATCTTTCAGACTATCAAAGAAATGGTGGTGATTCCTCCTTCTTAGTATCACAGCGTGTTATCCTCCTGTTTAATTCCGTCATGTTCATATTCTTCTCTCCCTTCATACTATAATAGTTGCTAGAAATTATTTCATACTTCCTTACAGACCCATGTGTGTTGATATATTAATGCATAATGCCTGTATGAAGGGCTGAAGTTATATCTTTAAATTGTTCTATATGAAAAATAGCACCCATTCTCTCTTCAGTCCATTAGATCTTCTTGTAACTCAAACAAGTGTAGAATTTCCCATGGCTTGCAGCTCTATGTGTTCAATATAGAATTCTAGATGCTTTGGGCCCTATATGATGAGTTATGATTTCTATAATCCTCTCTCATTTAATCTACAATCTTATTAAGCTGTAATACCCTTTGAAGTAATTGGTCTCCGCTATTCTATGTGATACTCCTGGGAACTGTGTGTGAAAACACCAGAAACACATAAGTCATACCTTTGGAGGAATGAACCAAGCCCCCTTATTATCTTTCATTATGTGACAATTGGAGTGTTGCAAACCCCTCACATATAATCTTTCGTGCACTCCTCTATTTAAGATGTCCTAGCCACTAGTCTACAATCAACACAGGGGCTATCTCTAGGACGCTTTCAATCTCCCCTACAACACTTGTGCCACAGGGTGCTAGATTTAGCCACAACAGTATGCATAACCAATTAATGAACAGAGTGGCATAATTTAAGTTGGTAGTTCTCGACATTCTTCTGTGCGAAGATAATGTATCACTAATTTGATTATGTGAGTTTGTTATATGTTGATGGGTCTTGTTTTTCTTCAGTGCTTCAAGAGGATTAGTTACAAGTTATATTTTATGTGTATGTAAGTGTGCATGTGAAGAAAGGTTAATTGCATAACTGATTGTTGAATATGTTGAGTATCTAGACTACTTACCTATATAATTGTCAAAAATGTAGTTAGTTGCATTTTGGTAGATGAAAGTAAGTCCATAGAGCAATTTAGTATTAAGATTGTTGTTTGGGAAGTCAAGAAGTGTCAATTCGAAAAGTACGTCACTAATGGTTAGAAGCGGTAGTACTTTAAATGGGTCAAGTGATAACTCTAAGTTGTGGTGGTGAACAAAGAGTGGTGTCTATGAGATTCCAGAGTGGGTGTAATTGTTGATGAAGACTAGTGAGATAAAAAGAGTAGTATTGTAGATAAAAATACTAGTATTGTAATTAATGTGACATATAAGCATTAAGGTAGACACTTGGAGATAACGTTTTCTTATTGTATTTAAAATTGGTTTAAATTTTTTTTGAAAGAATATCTCAACCTCCATGTCTATGTTTGGAATTAGTTACATCTAAACCCAATAATATAAATGTGTGACAATTAAATACAAATATATACAATAAAAAATATTAATTTGTGTATATTTCTAAATACTATCTCTAATTTATTTGTAACTTAATATCAATAAAGTCAATATATTATTTCTTAAAAAATATATCATCTTTATAAAACAATATGCCCTATAATTCCCTACCATTCAATAATACTATAAGCGAAATAATACTATAAGCGAAAAAATATACTGTGTTAAAAAAACACATTTATACACCATAAAATCTTTCATTTCATTTTCTAAATGATTCTTAAATTAGTATGTAACTCCATACCTATACATATGGAGTCAATCCTCATCCATAAAAAATAAATTCAAAATCATAAAATTACGTTACTAATGAGTCAACATAATGGAAATAAATATGGGTAATGTGTCCTCGAGTTTTGGGAAAATATTCTTATTTTAATAGTAACGTAATGCAATAAACCTTTACTTTGTATGCAATAAGGCCTTTCATTTTAATTACTAAATAAACCTTCGTAGCATGTACGCAATAAGGTCTTTCATTTTAACTAATAAATGATTGTTAAATTATTTCAAACTTTTAAATTAATTAAAGGAATTGGTAACCCATAGATATAAGGATAATGTAAAACCTCGGGACTATAATTACTAAAAGTCATAGTATTTAATCAACAATGGAAAAAATATGGCTATTAGAAATCATGGTATTTAATCAACCATGGAAAAAAAATATGGCTAATGTGCCTTGGAGTTTACACAAATGGCCTCACATTAGGAATGCCACCCAGATGAGATACTTTGTGATTTGTATCTGGGAGGGTTAGAGAGACAGGGGTTCAAGCACAGTTCGCATGACCAAATTCTTTGTTTCACTGTTGGCAATGCTGAAGCCATCTCGGTATTTGTAGAGGTGGTAGAAAGCTCTCAGAATGTCGAAAGCATGTTTCTTGGAGGAGATGGGAACATTGGTGTCTGGTTTCAGAAACTCCCAATTTATTTCTTTCATCTTTTCCTCTATCATGCTCTTTATGTGATTGAGAGCATCTTCTTCTGTTGCTCCAGGGTTGTCCTTCATATAGCAGGATATAGACGAAGCTTCTTCACCACGGCTCCGCTCGGCCTGCATTCACCATCCCATGCCATGCGTTCAATATCATCCAATTTCATTTCAACTCCAAAAACAGTTTTAAAACCAGTTAACTGCGCTACTTTGTGTTTGATTTGAGATAGAAGCAATATAGAAGCTGCAATGCCAATTTACCTGGTAGCCGCACACGTCACCTCGTAGTCGAAGGATGGAAGATGCCGCGTCATTGAAACTGGATGGGAAATCAATCTCCTGCAGGACGTGAAGGGGGAGGGGAATATCCAACGTGAGAATGGGTTGCAGTGTGGCTGCTCGATACCCAAAACTCACCTTCCCGTTCTCCAAATACTCCTCAAACGTGGGTATATAACCGCTGGACATCCACTTTGCTTCTTCCAGAAACGCATCAAATACGGCTTCCCACTGCACAACAGTACAGTACATGCAAAGCGAATTAAGTGAGCCTGAGTTTGGATACCCCAATATTTTACAAACCTATGAACATTATCATGAGAAGAAAATAAATATGTTTTTTCACTTCAAATGTATGTATGGGTTAATATTTTCCATACCGTATTTCGAGCGTAGGTGAGCGTGTCTCGGCCTTGACTCTTCTCCGCCTCTCGAGCCATTTGATTAACGCAATCGTAAAACACCATATATATGCCTTTCATATATTCTGGAAGGAACTCCCTGGCGGACGGATCCCATCTGATCATCATACGCACACACAGTTACAGTTAGTTGCTATTTTTTATTGGATTAAACGATCGATCGCTCTAAGGAAGCTAATTAGTCATCACCACCTCTACCTCTTAATTGCGGCTGTGAAGAGTTCGAGCTCCTCCATCGTTCCGAAAGTGTCATAGATGTCGTCCAGAACTATTCCAAGATAACACGTTTTGGCAAAGCCCAATCTGAATGCTGAATGTTTGGGCTCAGTGGCAATGCAGGAGGCCAAAGTGTAGAATTCCACGTGACGATGCCGAGTGAATGTGAGTTGAGAGAAACCCGAATCTTTCCACCATCTGCACACAAAATAAATAATTTTTTGAATATGAGACCACTCAAATCCGAATTTTTTTTACATAATAAATAATCGTGGAGACAGCTGATCATTACCTGGACAGCTGTTTTAACTCTTTTTGCTGTAAGGAGTGAAAGATATTGAACTCCAATTTTGCAAGTTCTAAAAGCTTCTCGGTCTTGGTCGTCGTCCTGAAAAGTTAAATGCAAAGTGGATTTAACATTAAATTCCCTTAATTTAATTTAGATGACTTTGATGAAATGAAATAATGGGCCTACTCCAATATTTAATATAAATATACTGTACTTACTTAACACAGGGAATGGTGTCCTTTCCAAATACGTCGATATAATTTCTTGCTTCCAATCTCGGGAAATTTGTGAGCCAACCATATTCAATAACGTATTCAATCTGCCACCCACAATATTGTTGCTATAAAAACTTTTAACCACATACAATAAAATACGCTATTTTGTGAATTTGAATGGGTATCGCTGCCTCACCTCTCCTGAAAGACTACCATTGGAGATCGGAACCGTTTTTAGGGCTTCCTTTAAATATGATGTGCAGAATATTTGAGCTTCTTCCAGGACTTTCTCCCCAGGAAATGCAAGAAGGGAGGCCCTAAATAAATTGAGAATGCCTCTGATCTCTGCCTCTGTCTGAGCATTGGCAAACTTCCCATTTTGATCTTTGAAAACTTCCAAAACATCTGAGATGAAATAAAATGAAAACATTTATTAAAGCAGATCCATGAGATCAGAGGCCGAAAAATTACAGATACCAGGATTCAACTTTTCTGAAACCACCGATTTAGTAATAAAATGTACCTGAGGACACCGGAAATCCGTGTAGTCGAAGAGTTCGGAACCCCAAGGCAGTTGAGTTGAGATCAGTAACAACACTCTCTCTACCACATCCAATGCCTTTCTCGCTCCAATAGCTGCAGACCAAGATCGATAATTAATGGTTATAATCGCAGGTACATTGTATTCCACATATAAAGCACAACAAAGAATGATGATAAGGCTACGGTGACCGACCTGTAAACATAATCCAACGCTGATTTTATTTCATTTCTGAAATGCCTATCGATTCCCAAACGTTCAACGCTATCCACCATCCAAAGTTGCTCAAGGAGATCATTGTGGGGAGTGAGTACTGTAAGTGAATTGAACATCTCCTTTACTTCCCCAACAAGTCTATCAGCACGTTCGCGGTAAGAAGGTGCCTGAAATTAATTGGATCAGAAGAAATTTATTCAATTGCATTAATTCAATGTGACGAAGGAATCGGCAGAAGAATAAATTGAAGCTGAAGCTGAAGCTAATTAGTGATTACCCACCCCATAAGGCGTTGAGAGGGACTGGATGAACTCGTCGTCCCAGAGATTGGAATGGTAATCGCCTGTGCGTCTTTGTACACCAGGTGAACTCATGCTCACAGATTTGCTGCACAGCTCGGCTTGGTCGACGACGGAGGCCATGGGTATGAGTAATGAGATAGATAGAAAGGAGGGGGAAGGGGAGGGCCAATATTTCTGGTGGGTAAGATAAAATAGCTACTGTGTTGCTGTGGTACAACCCTGTCGCTGCGGTTCCTCATATATGGGGCTGCTTCTTGTGTGCCACAAGTCCAGCCAAGCGCCGCCTATTGGGACTAGTCAAATGGCATTTCAAAAATTCAATCAATGCGTTCAGATACGCTCAGACATCTACTGTAACACGTGAAGATCTAAGTGGAGTCTCGTTTGGAGGCTAAGTCAAATCTCATGTGTAAACGATAGTATTAATAAATTCAAGTAACCATTGTACTCAATCAATATCCAATATCCGTCTCCTTTGTGGACCAAGTAACAATTGTACTTTATGGACCAATATCCGTCTCCTTTGTACTCAATCAATCCAGTCCGAATTGTTTGAATGAGGTGGCCCCCTTGGTTCATTGTTGTAGAAAATCGCAAAAGCTTAGGAAAAAGAACATGGCTTTTGCGTATTGACCACTATTTTTTATTATTATTGTTTAGTACATATATATAAAGAATACCCAAAATAATTTATTATTATTATTTAGTACATGACATGACTTTTGTGTATATAAAAAGGTCATAATATGATGCGATTTTTACTAATTTTGTTTCAAATTCAAAAATATTTATTATTTATTTATTATTATTATGTTAAAATTCTCATTTTATGTCGACAATTCTCTTGAAGTCGTTTTAGGAATTAATATAGGAGTTGTCTTTAAAGAGATTTTTTGGAAGCTTTTTCGGTGGGTTTTTTCAGTCAAAATCCGGCAGCAATTTTCATAGCTAATTTATGCACAATCAAAGCGTCCTAGGAGATTTTCAGGGTGTTGAATCCAAATATGCAGTTAAAAAACCATTTTAAATAATACAAATCAAGATTTAACCTCAATTTTTCCGTCGATTCGTCACCGGAATCTCCTAAAAGTCGCATTAAAGACAACTCCATTAATATAATCCAAATCTAAACAGTTTTCAAAACTCATCAACGTATATTCTGTGATTTAATATGTTTCCTTTATTTAAATTATATTTATGAAAAGTTTCTTGGCGTAAATCACATGATAATACATTTGTCCACGCCGTTCGAACCAACGAGTGTGGTTCATCGTCAGAACAAGTTGAAGAATCAGATCATGGCTACATATTAAATAGGTAGAGTAGACCTTCCACTGCTAGGTTTGAGGTTTGACTGAAAAACGACTATATTAGACTACATGGGGCAAACTGCTATAATTGATCCGGAAACCGCTATATTTGACTATAATATTATTATGTTAAAAATAATCTTATTTTTTTTTTTTTAAGTAAAACAAATTAACAAGTTATGAGTAAAAAATCTAGGGAATATGATTAACATTGTTAACTTGTATTATTAAATTGAATAATATTAATATTATATTATTATAATAGAATTATTCTTATTATTAATGGCTAGGGTAACTATTTAATATAAATTAATTAGTAAAACAATAATAGATTAGTGTGTAAGGATTTAATATTAACTAGAATAATATTGATTAATAATATAATATTATTATTCCAATATTAATAGATCTAGGGATATTAGTAAATGTAAGGATTTAGAAAAAATTAATATTAATTAATAAAATAGTGTTATTATATTATAATAATGTTATAATACTAGTATTATTATTAATGGTTTGGTTAACTAAGTTATTTAAATTATGTTTTTCAATTGAAAACCGCCTTGAGAGACTCTTTTCAATAATAGGGTAGAGTATTTATAACTTGTCTTTTCACATGCAATCATCTTAGTGGTTGAGGGTAGTTATATATAGTTTTGTTATTTAAAACTCTTAAATTTTCACATACATGTATTTGAATAATTTATTAGGAATTATATAAGCTGTTCCACTATTTTCTCAAATTTACTTTTAATTTACTATTTTTTTAAATAATGTTTTTTTAGTTTTTTGTTAGTTTGGTAGATCCTTCCATTTTCATTAACAAATAAGCAAATTACAACCACATAACTCAAGTTAGGTGGCCTTAACTTGCCCAGGGGAAACCAAGTCTATTGGCCACTTAACCGCATGATAAGCCATCGAGTAACAAAAAGTAGTAATTCTTTCTACCCAAGCTATATAAGTTTGTATATCATGTCCTTGCCCATACTCTATTTGCCAATAAACATATATTGCTTCAAACTGAAAAGTAAAAGCTATCCACCTACGTACTAATCAAAATTGAAAACGAGCTAACATTCTAATCATCCTACTTAGTACAAGCGGATTCGACTAGAGTCGGATCCTTGGCAATGGAAAAAGGCAACACTATCTGTGAGATCATAGAAGGGAAGTGTTTCTCAATGCGGTCGAGGTGTCCATCATGTTTTTTCATTTGGAATTGTAGCTTCTGGAAATATTGTTTGTAGTTGGGAAGGTCCTGCACTGTTGTCGCCATGCTCATTGAAATTTTCTTTAGGGCCTTGCCTAGGAGACTTTTCATAATCCAATACAGGTATAGGCTCTTCTTGAACTATGTCACCCACACTTGAGTATGCCCAAGGTCTGTTACTATCGTGTGCCAATCCTCCATCTCTATCTCTGTCGCGCTTGCCTGACGATTCAGGTCGGCTTCCCATTCCTCAATAAAACTTCTAATCTCTTCACTAGTCCCCTCTTAGTATGCTTAGGTCGCTTCATTAATGAGGTTAGCGACTGATTTTCTGCCACGTCTCCCACTCGAGGAGCTGGGCTCATCCTCTTGCTCAGACGCTAGCCTTTGCTTCTCTTGCCATTGTAACAAAATATCGGTGCATGGTAATGAAATATGAGTTGACAAATCCCTGTGCATGTGAGGGTGCGAGCTTAGAAGCCCTTCGCATCCAGGAGAGCTTATCTCCCTACGCGCCTGGCATGGGAGAAATAAACTGTAATTGACTTAAAATTATGCATTATGTCTTTGCCACTCGCAAACCTTGTAACCATCCGAAGTCCACCAACCCACCCAGGCATTCAATCCCATGACCCCCAGGCCCGTTTGCATAACAACCAAAAATAAAAAATTTAAGCCCATTATAGATAGCTCCCGCACCATTATGATTATTCCCATACCTCAGATGAGGCAACACCTCGACAACGACCTCGTAGATGGTTCAACACAAGCCATGGGTGTGAAGCCCCGAAAGCTAATCAGCCACAGGCTTATTTGCATAACAACCAGAAACAAAAATTCTAATCCCCTCATAGTGAGCTCCATCACCATGATGATAATTCCCATACCCCGGGTGATGCAACACCTCAACAACATCCTCGCAGACGCTTGGGTCACGCAACACCTCGACAACAACCTCGCAGACGGTTCGACACAAGACCTGGGTGTGAAGCCCTGAAAGCTAGCCAACCATAGCCCCATTTGCATAACGACCAGAAACGAAAATTTTGAGCCTATCATAGCTATCTCCAACACCATTATGGCAATTCCCATACCCCGAGTGACACAACACCTCAACAATGACCTCGCAAATGCTTTGACACAAGCCATGGGTGTGGAGGCCCGAAATCCAACCAACCAAGTCATTACCATAAACCACAGTAAAGAAGACCCTAAAAGTAAAACATAAACTCATAGAAACCCAATCCCACACTCCTTGGTCTTCGAACCAAGCCAGATTGCAACATTCCCCAGGGTTAACACCCATGTGCCAGAGTCCAATTAACCCTATCCGGGGGAGGAGGATTTCATAGCTAATTGACAACATGGTGATTTTGTGAGGATAAAATCTTGTTGCCAAACTACCAGCGCTAAACACTTCCACCAGCCCAATTTACCCCCACCCGTAGGAAAATTTCCCCCATGCAGAACCCAATTCCAAAACCAGACACTTGGATTCATGGAGGAAGGGGGGGGGGGGCTGGAATAGTTTACATACTAGATTACACTCACCTGGATCCGAAGAATCCAACATCACTTTTGGAGACGTTGTGCTTCATTGTTCGCGAAGTCCCTTCACCAGAGTCACTATGCTACAATCATTTGGGCGTAGATATGACCTACAACCCTCTTAGACCACTTGCCATAGACTAAAAACTTAACAAAATAATGTTGCCTCCTTCCATAATCTTATGCATGCAGAGAAGCACCACACCCATGGCCTCTAGTGTGTAGGGAGTGGTGGTGGTGTACCTTGACATACTTGACATTAACACTTCCTTGATGGGGTCGCCCTCCGGATCCCACACCGATCGGGAGATTTTTATAACTAATGTTAATTTTAGTTTTTTATCAATATTAATTGTTTGTATATATTTGTATATGGGTAAATATATCAATTTTAAATAATAAAAAAATTAACTTCTTTAAATTGCAAATAAATTTTGTTATAATTTTTTAAATATTGAAACTATTGTTGATAAAATCTTTCAAATTCTAGAACTTGAAATTCAAGGTTGACACCTGATGCTCAATGTAAGAGCCTAGATACTTCAAAACCTACATTTGTAAAAAATGAAGAAAAGATAATAGTAAGATCAACGAATCTAAGGCAATGTTGTGATAGAATCTAAAGCAATGAACCAAAGCCTTAGAAAAAAATAAGCGTTGGTAAAGAACGAGGACAAGGGCTTCAAATAGAAGCAACACCATCAACCACCAAACAAATAATGAGGTGTGTCAACTATGAAAAACTCATCTCGGATGTCGTACAACAACACTCCTGGAGTTTTTTGAACACTCTTACCATCACACAATAACAAACATCAATAAATAAATGAAAACATTTGTCACCATCTAACTGCCCCCACTAAAACACAACTGTGAAAGGAGCAAGAATCAACCGTCTTCATTACAAGAAATTCCCCCTTGAAGCAAAACTAAGGGAAAAGTGGAAATCAACAATGAGTAACTGATGCAACATGACGATATGAAGTCTTCAAGAATTGGTTCAAATGATTCCATGACCATCCATCGATCCATCCACAAATGATCTTAATTGTTGGCACTAGTCCGTGATTCATTCTTTCATGTCTCTTCTATAATGATCTAAATGTGGGACTAGTAATTGACCAAGAATGATAGGGCTTGGATTATTTCCTTTGATGATGATGTGGATATGCCTCTGTCTTTGTTTTTGCATACTCAAAGTTAGGTTCCACAACATTTTCATCTGGAAGCACTTCACAGTTGGATGTAGGTGATGAGGTAGTAGCAAGATCGTATCCATGAACTACTCTTGATGTCTGCACTGCAGGCTTAATAGGAGAAACTATTCCGTGTCCATTCTTCCCAATTCCTCCACCAGTATATCCCATTTTACTCAAAAATCTCGATCTAATACCAGTAGTATGCTTTTTAAAACTGGGTGTGGCAATAGCATGTGATGATTCATGATCATCTGCATTAGCCTTCTGAAAATCAACATCGTCAAGTGTGGAAGAAGAAGAGCTTGGCACCTTAAAATTAACCATCTCCATATCTAATTGTTGAATATGACTAAATTCCAATTCAAGTTCCTTCTTAGACTCTTGTAGCTTTTGAATAATCTCATCCTTCTCAATTACCTGTTGTGACAATGCATCATGGTCTTGCTTCAAAAAATGATATTCCTCCATCATTGTTTCTTTTAAATAATCAATCTCCATATCATGTTGTTTATTTTGTTCTTCAGTTGCTTCTTCAAATTTGAGTCAGAAGAGGACTCAACTTCCTCCTACAAGTCATCAAGAAGGTCCATCTTCTCTTGAAATTCATCTACAAGAATTTAGAGATATTTTCCCATGGTTCATTCCAAATAGTCGACCTTCTAGATTTTCCCATGGTTTCATTTTCTTCTTACAAAAGGACTACCATTGATTTCAATTGAATAACCTCTTTACGAAGTTCATATGTTGTATTCTTCTCACAAAGTTCCTGTAATATTTTACCCATTTTGTAAAAAACAAGTTGGAAAGTTTATATGCACTAGCCACAAAAGAAAAAATTGCCATAAAAGAGGACTATTAATGACAACAATAATTTGAAGCTTCCAATCACCACACAAATAAGATCATTACAACTATTTTTACATGACCAACCATAAAGACTTCATAACCACCTAGCATCAAAGCATCCATGAATGAACATATAGATATTCTTCAATGCGCATCATCTCTAAATGCCTTGATACTTTTCTCCTTTTTTAAATCCAAAAAATAATTTTATGAAGTTCCTTTTTGCTTTTATGAATAAGTTTTCTCTTGGAATAAAAAAACCCTTAATTAAGGTCCTTTCTCCTTTACGAAAAAAGGAGTATTAAAATCCCCTTTTCTCTTTTCTTTAATAAAAAATCATGGTCAAATTAAAAAAGGTGCAACTAAAAAGTATGCAGAACCTCAATTTTCCAGCGAATTGCACCTTATTTGTTGAAGGGATCAAGCATCGGATCAAAAACCCGACCGGTTGTGGATGTTATCTTTCCACTGGTAAATGACTTCATATTTGACACCATGAAGCTCAACAAATCTGCAGGCAAAGAGAGGGGATGCTACTTCTCTTGGGCATATGATCTGTCAAGGTTTTCTCTGACATTATAGATGGGTACTCCGCTATAGTTATTGTTGAAATATTAACTTCCAACTGCCCGCATTAACTCCAGCGAAACCACTTCCGAAAACCAGTTTTGTATCGCACCACCTTTCAGTATTTGTGGTATTTTTCAGAGGGCCTCCGAACACCCCGACCAAATGACACGCGTCCAATGTACAATTCCAAAACTGCCCATCCCCCAGACATTAAAGTTCATTTGGTTTGTGTGAGTTAGGTGTGCGAAATGTGTCCAATCAAGTCAACGGACATGGATCTTCACCAATCTGCCAGAACGTTATTTTTACTTTTACCATCGGCTTTTATTTAATGTATTTAATGAACTTTCATAGTCTTAGGTAAAAACATTAAATTTTTCATACGACATGTATTAACACCTACAAATCGTATGCAATATAGTTTTGATGTGTGCGTTGACTTTGTATTGTAATTGCACGTGGGAGGAGAAGAAGTAGTGTTCACAACAACGAGGAAACATGAGAACCAACCAAAAAAAACAAGGAAATGAACCCACAATCCCCATGGCTATCCAGGAAATGGCATGGCTAGGCAATCCATTGTCAATCTAGACAATCCTTCATGCATGCAAAAACTAGTGAGGAAAACATAAATGCAACTTGGTACCTGTTAGAGTCGGTCTTGTCAGTCCTCCGTCACAGATCAAAACTCTTTCTGCATTTCATTTCTAGGTGTCTCGTTCCATTCGCTCAGCTGCATTCCACTAGGGGCATGCCATAATCTGACTAGAGGATCTTGTCAGTCATTTCCCCTCATGACTGGCACCTGCTGGCTTAGGTCTTTTCATCAATGTTTATTAAAGCCCATGACAGTCAGTGTTCAATCTTTTAATGGACAAGAGTCATTTTCAGTCTTTAGGTCTAGGGATCAGATAAATTAGTCTTCAAACATGTCCAATAAAGCCATGCAGGCCAGAGGGAGACCCTTACAAAGTTAAGATTTAAAGATTTTCATCGTCATGTTGACAGATTATGACTGTTCTTCAAAACTCTGTTTTGAAGAAAAGTCAAACATTGTGTCATGGTTTCCTTGGGCAAATTCCATGTCAACAACCCCTGCAAAAAGTGCCAAAAACTTCATCATTTTAGCTAAAAATTCAAAGGGAAAAGTGAAATACAGAGTTGCATTAAGTCAGGAAAAAGTGCCAAAACAAAACATTATCAAAGTGGGTTTTGAAGAAACAAAAATCAAACCCATGACTCCAAATGTATTTATATAGAATTTCCACAAGGAAAAATGTCATTTTGCACACCAAGGATAGAGAGAAAACATTTGAAAGTGATTGAGAGTGCAAGCACGCGTTTTGAGTGAGGTTGGAGGTGCTTTCATAGGCGTGGCGCATAGGCAGAGGGGCGCGGCGCATTGGGTGCTACCACACAGTGTTAAATTAATACGGGCGCGACACACACAAACGGCGCGGCGCACAGGCAGAGGGGTGCGGCACACACCCGCAAAGCCCCGGTTTGGCTCCAATTTGCAAAACATTGCCTTGAAACCCTTGAAATTTCCAGGTAGGGTCGACATCTCGGTTGCTCATACAATTTTGTGAATATTATGATGGTTTATGGCCGTTTATAGTTGCAATAAAAACTCCTAAACCCTAGCACTTGAAATCATCAAAACCATTGCTCTTAGGGTGGCAAATTTGTTGTGTTGATGCCAAGGTTCCTCCTCCCTTTCACCTCTCATTTTTCCCCTTCTTTCCATTGTTCCCTTCCCCCCTATCCCATTTTTCCCTATTTTCCCTACCCTAAAACATTACTAAACCCCGATTCCCTATCACCTCCACTCATTTTTCAAATATAAAACCCCAAAATCCTACCTTATAAAATCCCCAAAGCCTCCTACATGTCCCTAAACAAAATTTCCCCCCATAACACCTAATCCCATCATATTATTCCCCTTCCTAACACTCCCTTTTGCATTGTTCCCCTTGGTGGCAGAGTTCATAACAACACATAGTTTCATACATCATCAAAGGGCAGTCCAAGCACAGTCCATACACAACATTCATGGCATCTAAGCATTCATCGGAGTATGAAATGGAAACCCAAAGTGATTCATCCTCGGAAGAACAGGCTCCCCGGAGACATCATAAAAGTGGCAAACATGTTAGGGATGAGCCAACCACCCTTACAGAATTGCAGGCCTGCCCTCTTGCTATGTCACGTTTCCAGCATCTGTCATGTTTTGAGTTTTGTCAAAAGGTGGCTAGTGTTCGAGTTCATCATGAGTTGGCCCATCTTTTTGTGCTTCACTTACATGGAGATCACTCTATCTTAGCCGGTGTCACCTTCACACTGACACTTGAAACTGTCTCATTAGCAACCGTCATACCGAATGTTGGAGAACCATGGCACAAGAAACAGAAGGTTGATCGGCAACATTATGAGCCATACATTAAGGCCAGTTTCTTGAGGCAACTCAAAAGAGTCTTTCCATTCTGATATTTGAAAGATGAATATGCTCCACTGATGAAGTTGATCATGAAATATTTCAGCTATGAGGGGAGGTTCTCTCGTTTATATGCGTATCACATCAGGTTGCTCATGCACTTTACCAAGGTATGGATGATGAACATCCCATATTTCATTTGCAGGAACATAGAGAGGATGAACACCTTCATGCAGCACAAAACCCCTCAGCAACAACTTAACAATGTTTATCACTTTGCTCTTATTAATATTTTGGTGGTTCATTAGCTGGGATTACAGGGCATTACTTGGGATGATTTCATCTCCCGTGACCTCTTCAGCACTTCACAGGTACTATCAGAGGTTGAACATGAGATAGGTGGTCCTTCTCATCAGTATGAGCACCATGAGACTGATACTATGCCAGTATTCATCACCTATCAGAGAGGCAGTAGACATTTGTTCGCAGCAGCAAAGCGAGTGTTATCTCCACCCGGGGTGAAATGGGCCTCGCTTCCGACATCGGCAACACAGGTACACGACAGGGGCAAGAAGCCCATGCATGACGGGGGGCCATCGAGTGAATGAGAGGCCGACTTCATCCTCATTCATGATGATGATACAGATGTGGAGAGTGCCAAACTTAGGAGGACCATCCAAGAGCAGCAAATGAAGATCTAAGCCTTGTCTCTCAATTTGGAGAGGGCTAAGTGGATTATCAGGTATTTGGAGTAGAGGAACAAACAACTTGAAGACCAGCATGAGATCATGGAGTTGCAAAAGATCTGCGAGAATCGCCAATCTGCCCAACATAGGAGGATTGAGCTCACTCCATTAGAGCAAGAGATTAACAATAACCGAGAGTCTTGGCTCGAGTGGATCATCATTCACCTTGAGAGACTGCTAGAGAAGGCCGAAAAGGAAAAAAAATTATTGAGGCAGATGGTTTATCACTACAGGGCACGGAACATGAGTTGAAAGGCTCAGATAAGGAGTTTGAAGGCAAAATTGAGGAGAGCAACAAAAAGACAAAAGAGGGAAAAAGAGAAAGATCAGCTTCGAATATTGGCTAAATCCTTTGTGGCCCAGCATAGCACTTAATAGAGAATCTCCAGCCCAAATTTCAAAAACTTTGGGACAATTTTGGTCATTTGACAAATTTTTGTGCATAAAATAGGGTTTTTCTCCCTGTGTGCCGCGCCACTGGCACGACGCTTATGATGGGGAGCTCCAAATCATGAAAGGTTTGCATTTTTGGATTTAGCATGAAAAAGCATGACTTCTGGTGCATGGCCAAGAAGTTTGGGCAAGTTTTGAGTCCCTAGGAGGTCAAAAACACTCAAAAAATGACCTCTTTGTCCCTATTTTGACACACAGGAAGTAGTCTTGGGAGATTGAAGTTTTGGAGGGGAAAATGAGTACCAAATTCAGAAATTCCACTTGGGTTGGAAAGTAGATAGTCAAGGCTTTCTAACAAGCACACGTGGGCACAATTTGGACTCCACCAGGTACCTCAAAATTGCCTCCAAAGTGGTGTGGCGCATATAGTTTTGGGCACGACGCACAGAGACCCAAAGGCCAAAATCACTTCCGCTCCACGACATTTTGATTCACGATTTTCTCCAATTGGGCCCGCTCATTTACACTACACTTTTCTTGGCACCTAAGGCAAAGTTTAAAAAGTATTTTCACTAAAGGGTGGCTTCTATCCAAGTGGCAAAGGAAGGCGAGCAGTCACCCAAGCGATTTGTCATTTTTGTAACACTGCACCTGTCACTAATGGTTGGCTTTCCATTTCCAGTTTGTAATTATTTGAAAAACTCCCCAAATTTGGGTGGTTCCATTTCCCAATGGAAAAGTCCATTTATTGTATGTAAAACCATTTGCAAAGGGTTGGTTGTAATTTCTGGGAGAGTGTGGGAGAGAAACTCAGTTCCTCATTGTATATTTTGACAGAGAATTAATGAAAGGTAGCAGCTCTGGTTCATGAGATTCATGTGGTGTGAGTGTAGCAATTGTATTCTCTTTATGTTTCATATGTATTTCGTTATGTTTCATAGTTCATTCATATTCATTTCCAGTGAAATTTTCTAAGTAAGATAAGGTAGAATTCACGTTTATTACTCTGCCTGTGGGGAAGTTTCACGTTATGTGTTCTTCTTCTGTTGAAAAGGGTTCATGTGTTTATGCCCTTTTCACCCTCCTAAACAATCTTTCCATTCCACATTATTTCAAATTTAATTGCTAGACTTTCCGCCTGTCTTGCCTCACGAAATAATCTGTGCCTTTGTGTTAAATTCTCTGCTCGTACTGTTTGTTGGTCCCATACATCTCATAAACTCAGTCATTTATCAAAATTTGCTTCTTATTTTCCATATTTATTTACCTAGCCTAAAATCAATATTTCATTTTGAGTCATCTCGTACTTTATTGTGTATTTTTATTGAGTGTGACCCGGAGAGAGCCCTCTCCTGTTCTGGTAGGGCTAGCTACTAGACTGAGCGTGGTTTGTGGTTACCCTGAATTTTTCCTTCCTTTAGCCTAAGGCAGATTTATGTGCTAACATAGTGGCAACTCCACAGGGGACGAAATTACACCCCTTACTTCTTGATAATTCTAAGCTTCCGGATGATAAGTTTAGGATTTGATAGGCTGAGTGAGTTGATCGTGTCCTTTTCAATTTTTTTAATAGCACGCTGGCTTCTAGAAGATATACCAAAGCTAATCCAAATCCAGATCCTCCGCACATCTACGAAAATCCCAATTTGATTCGAAGACTTCGTCGTCAAGAAAGCTCTATATCTCCCGTGTTCAAATCCCATTCATGCCCTGAAATTTTTGAGTATCTTGAAGAGCTAGATTTTGATGAGCAGTTTCAAATATCATTGTTCGAGACCAAATCCGAAAGGGTGGTTGACTCTACTGTCCCCAATCCACAGTTTCTTGTAGACTTGGAAACTGAAAGGGCTAACCGGTCAATTGATAATTACATTGTGGCACAGCTTCAAACTCCAATTGTTAGCCCCCTACAAACTGCGCACACTCCTCCAACACCTCCAAGGCCAAACCCACCAAGAGTGATGGCTGCTCGTTTTGCGCCTCTTGTCGTGCCTCAAGTTTTAGATGATATGCCCGCAGATTATCAAAGAAAAATTTTGTTTTTTGATGGCACTCCTAACAGCATTACCGCTCAACAACATGTGGACAGAATGGCAGATTTCTGTGAACTTCACGAGATTGATGCAGAGAATGTGGCAATGGGACTCTTTGTACAAACATTTGCAGGTGAAGTAAGGAAATGGTTCAGAGGTTTTCTGGCTGCACGTATCGCTACCTTGGCCGACCTACAAAGACAATTTTTAGGCCGCTGAGAAGTGAAAAAGAATCCTCTTCAAATTCTCGCTAAATATGAGCAAATCAAACGAAACGCTGGTGAGTCGGTCCAAGAATACTGCATTAGATTCAATTCTGTTTATAATGAAATTCCCGATCATCTAAGGCCACCTGTGGGGCTAGCCACGGTGAAGTTTCCGGATGGTTTTGATGCTGACATGGCTTACCAATTAAGAGAGAGAGAACCGGCCACAATGGAAGACATGCAGAAGATCGCGGTCAGTGTTGAAGCAAATTTTTTGACCAACAGGGCTAGAGCAAAGGCAAAAAAGAAGGTCACCGTAAAAGAAGAATCTTCCTCAGTAGATCAATTGCTCCGGAAGGTAGAGCAGATGCTTGAAAGGGTGAAACTGGACAAACGTGAGCCACAAGTTAGAAATCCTAACTTTCGTGGCCAACAATAGCCACAATATAGAATAAGGCAGAGAGATCAGCGAGCCCAAGAGCAAACAGTACAGCAGCCAATACAGCCACCTTTGCATCAAAATTTTTTGCATGGACCGGAGTTAGATGAGGATGGGAATATAATAGGTGAGGAAAATGACTTCTTTACTCTGGATGATTTGCCTATTTATATTACTGAGGATGAGGAGTATGCAAAAAGATCGGTTGTACACAAAGATGTAGATTTCGTTCTAGCCAATGACACCGTTTTGGAGGAAGAATCAAATGAGTACCAAAGAGGCTATATGAATGCTCTGTTTGCCCAGCAGTAGTGATATTCACTTAGAAATAGAGATGTGCCGGTTAAACCAATTAAGAAGAGGAAGGACATTGAGGCATCAAAGAATGATTCATCAGTTACACAAAGGAAAGGAGGTGGTCGATCTGGGTAGCAATAAATCACCATCAGCAGGAAAATCAAATCAACCAATTGCATCGAAAGAAAAGGAAAGGAAAGAAATCCCAGTCAAAGAGGTAGAAGAGATTCCCGCTTTTAATTTAGAGAATGAAATTTCTAAATTGAAGGTATCCATTCCCTTGACTGAAATAATGAGGAACAACATCTATAGAAGTCAAGTGTCTAAAATTTTGAATTTTGACCCAATGACTGATGTGGTGAATGTCGAAGATGATCAACCCAAAATGATTTTTGGGCCAACATCGAATGGTGAGTCTCCTGATAGTGATGTGCCCCCTTTTTATATCACTTTAAGGTTGCATGATTTTGTGTTACATAATTCCATGTTCGATTCTGGAGCTTCTCACAATCTCATGCCCAAGGCTATCATGGATAAGCTAGGTCTGGACATCACCCGGCAATACCATGATCTCTATTCGTTTGATTCTAGCAGAGTAAGATGTATCGGGCTCATCAAAGACTTGGTTGTGAGTTTGGATCAACTCCTAATGAAGAATGTTTTGATGGATATTGTTGTAGCAGATATTCCTCCCAGGTTTGGCATGCTTCTTTCCAGGCCTTGGTTAGCAAAATTAAAAGGGACACTGCAACTAGATTTCTCCTATGCAACGATTCTAATGTTTGGCCAAATGAGGAAATTGTATCTGGAACAAAAAATGAAATACATGATTACAAGTAAGGAGAAACCAATAAATCATCCGATTAATTATGTACATACAGATTTAGAGTCTTTCGTTTTGTATTTTGATAGTTTCAATGATATCGATAGTCAGTTAGTAGAAGCAGATG
This sequence comes from Pinus taeda, assembly GCA_000404065.3. Classification (NCBI taxonomy): domain Eukaryota; kingdom Viridiplantae; phylum Streptophyta; class Pinopsida; order Pinales; family Pinaceae; genus Pinus; species Pinus taeda. The sequence continues at coordinate 31,316 of APFE030142396.1, forward strand.
ATATTCCAGAAATAACATAAAATTTCAGAGGAGTTTTAAAGAGAGAAGGACAAGAACAGCAAAACACCGTTGAGCGCTCAGCTGAAAGTAATGGACAGCAAGTAGACAAAGCACAACAAACATATTTTCAGCACTTACAAGAAGAGGAAGTGTTATCACTCAGGTTTTCCTAGAAGTTGTGTAAGAGGAAAGTATACCCAAGGTAACCACAAACCAACCTTTTAGATGCAGAATCTAGCCAATCTGCATCCAGAGAGGGCTCTCTCTTTATGATTTATCTTTGTTCTTGGAAGGTTTTAGGCTAGTTATAGATTCAAGAGTTTGTTTTGGGAAAATGGTGGAATCCACAAACTAAGGGCAAGATTGAGAACTTTCAGTCCATTGGGCTATGGAGTCAAAGAATGGCTTTACTGGATTTCTATTCTAAGCACAAGATGGTATTACAGGGGAAGATAGCTAGACAGAGAACAATCCTTAAAATTTAAAGCGGATGGGATGAATTTGAAGGGATGAAAGGCAACTAAGAGTCTTTCACCATGTCCAAAAGAAAGAAATGAAATGACTACAAACAAAGAGCAATGAAGAATCCTTTGTTATAGTAACCAACAGTGTTTAAATTAGTCAAGCAAGAGCATTTAAGAATTCATGCTTATAACTAATTTAGAGGAAAACATAAAAAATAATAACATTTGGAAACAGCGTAGAATTAAGCAAATTCTATTTCAATCCCTTATGCAAATTATTCAGAAATGGATATGATGATATTATAGACTGATATAAAATTTCAGAGAAAGGGTAGAAACACTTATTGAACTGCTGTCCAACACATGAATCCTACAACAAGTCCTGTGCTTTAAATCCTCATCCAGCCAAGCCACGAAAAATTTCTCCAAGCGCTTTTATTCTGAAGTTATAATGTTACAGCCAAGTAATGGAATCCCACTCAATGCTTCCAAGAGTGGAGTATTTATACCAATTCTAAAATAAAATATCTTGAAACAAATATCAAAATTGGTTCACAAATCTCTCCAACTATTTACATAAATAGAACTTAATTAAAGGACTCTCAAACTAATGCATATATTTGGCACTATTTTGTATGGATAGGTGATGACAAAGAGAAGAATTCGAATTTGATCCAACTCTTAGTTGATGATGAGGCATCCAAGTCACTAACTGTTTCCTTTCTTTGTGCAATCTGCTCCAACAATTCTGTGAACTTGGGGTCCAATGATATTTTTGTATTTCTCAATCCGTAATCGATATGTAAAAAGTGAAAGAGGTTATTTTAGACCAATATGTTGGTGAGATAAACCTCTTTCAGTTTCCCAAAATTCCTCTCCAGCTATGCATAATAGTCTCTGTAAAAAATATGTGTAAAACAGAGTTTTACAGAGTCTGAAAAATGACCTATAAAGATGCGCATGTATCTCTCATTATAAAATCAGTGTGAAAAAACTGAGATAGGTTTTTGTAGATGGGTATCTTAGGAACAAAAATATATTTCCGTTTTGTATGAAGTATTTTGGATTGGCCAAAAGACTCTCTGCAACATGATGACTTAAACTGAAATTTTCTGCAAAAAGTGCTTTCCAACATTGTTTAATATTTCCAAACCCATAATGGCTGTTAGAAACGTGAGAGAGGTTTTTGTAGATGGCCCTCTTAAGAACATAAACCTCTTTCATTTTTGTAAAATTCATCTTGGATTGATCACAATATTTTCTGCAAAACTATGACTAAAATATGCAATTTCTGCAAAAAGTTCCTTCTGTTATGTTTTTTCATCTTTTTAACTTTCTTGCTCTTTTGACTGTTTTTACTTTCACTTTAGACAAACCTCAATATTGGTGAAAGTAAGTATTCATCTCTTTTTACATTTTACTGGCTTTGTATTACTTTTACTGTTTACCTTTGGACTGCTCTGTAACTTCGTTTTAACTCAACTGACTTTTAACCTGATACACTTTAACCACTGATACT
>APFE030142399.1:6462-17120 GCA_000404065.3 Pinus taeda
TACTGCTACTGAGCATTAGTTAATTCATAAGAAAGTATGTAAACACACAAACATAAATTCACACTCATGAATATCCCAACTTTCTATCAAGTGCTATGACTAGTGATGGAAATCACAATTATTTTCAAAAGCCTGGAATCATGCCTAAGCATCCTCTATGAATGACCCAATGCCTTCCTGGTTAGCTGTCTACAGTAAAGTTGCAACAAACAATATGACATTAGGCATGGATGTAAAGTAACAAACCGCTGCAGAACTCAGGCATAGATGGCAAGTGCAGACCGCGTTTTCAAGATATCAGTTAGAAAATCCATAACATATAATAGCAGAAATTGAGAAACTCATAATGTCCTATCTGTTGAATATTGTAGCCAATTTTCTCATAGATTATACTACAGAGCATAAAACTGCTCATAAATTAATGTAACACACAGGCTTCATATTCCTTGTACATGGCTTCATATTCTTTGTTTTTCTTCAAGTTCGTTGCTTTACAAGACTTAAATTATTACTTTTGAATTTTCTTTACAAAACTTAAATTATTAAAGATAATAACAAATCTTCCCAACCATTCAAGATAAATCTGATTTAACTTGAATGCACATATTCTTTATTTCCATATCTAAAAGTTTTATTGTCATGAAAAATAGATATTTCCATCTCAACATATCCTTGATCATTTGACATTGCCCTTGGTTAATTTTTAAAGGTAATGGATGAACATTTAAATTTTACAGAAGTTCTAATATTGTAAACCTTACCATTACCCTTTCATTTGTCAAGTTTAATTTCCACACTTTTTATTTCAATGAAACATTAAAGGTTGCAAACCTTGTGGTTAAGATCCAACTGGTAGAAGAAGGATGACTTTCTATGAAGTTCAAACCACTCACAGGACCCTTTAATACCACAATGCTTATTTGGCATGCCTAGGGTCTACAGAACCATAAGCTGACATAATAGATTTCATGCTTCAAGAAAACAGAAATACTTCAAGCTGAGATGGGCAGAGGTTCTTTGTGAAGACACACCAAATGCAACTAAGTGATTTATGGCACAATGATTAAATAATGATAAGCCAAAAAAATATGTACTATTCAACATAAGATATGCTCACTTAATGGAAAGATTATTGGCCGAGGATTTAGACTCCAAACACCTAATTGGAAGTTGGTTTATGTGGCCTAAAACCAAATGCACTTGGACTCATATTTTTTCCTTGACTAACCAGGAGAATGCCTGAATGCTTTTCCCCTCTGTGAGGGCTATGTGTCTGTCTGCTCTCACTTATACGGGGGCTATATATTTATTTATCTTCTGCAATTTGGGGACTTAATGCAGACTCGGATCCATGAATTATTGTGCAATCACTCGAGCTAGTTATCCGTGGACTATATGTGTGTTTGACCTCACCGTGACTTTGTGTAATTATCTCATCCAAAACTTTGCCATCATTTGCACCTGTTCCCATGCTTCCTAGTCCGAACCCCTGAATTCCAACTTCCTGCAATCAATATATGTTACAGTTCAATTTATTATTGTTCATGCTGCATGGCTTATGAAATAGAATTGAGTAATATTTTTAAAAATTGTTTGATATGTGTCTTGCACTCACTGTTATATTGCATGGCATTCCAAAAAATTCCAGAAAATGCACATATGAAAATATTAGAGAAGATGCGACCAGAAGAATATCAATATATCAATTTATCAAGGCATAGAAAAATAGTATACTTTAGAGCAGGTCATTTTCCTTTGCCCTTCTTCATTTGACCAAATAAGCCCAAGTTCCCATCACCACCATTCTTGTTGGCCTTTGAGTCCATTAGAATCTCCTCCTAGATGCAGTCATCCCACAATCTCTCAAAGTTAGAAATATTTTCACGAGTGCAAACACCCTTGACAAATGGTTCCCATGAAGTTGGGAATCCATTAAATTCCATGTTCACCAACTCTGCGTCTCAAACCTTCTCCCCAATAAATGCAAGTCGATCATGAATCTACATGATCTTCGTCAAATAATTGGTAACAATGTTTGATCTAGTTATCTCTATGGATCTCCACAATATCATCTTTCTATTTATGTTCTCATTCTTGTAGAGGCTAGCTAGAGCGTCAAACATCTCCTTGACTCATTTTCTTCTTAGATAGGTGAGGAATCAAAATGATCCTTCATGGCATTCAAGATCACCCACTTGGCCTTCACTTCCTTCTTCTTATGTGATGCCAATTGCTGTGGATTTGTAGGTGGTAGTAAATACTTTCTTGATGATATACCCAAGAATCTTTTGCTTCAAGAGTAAGTTACCTAGCTTTTTCAAGCTAAGTATTGAAGCAACATCTAACTGTCCTATATCTTAAGGCTCAATGCCATCTTTGAAATCTATTTCAATACACTCCAAGATCTGAAATTAAAAGAAAACATAGCCACAAATTCATAACCCCAGACCCTAAGAATACAAGCTTGCTTTGATACCATGTAAATTTTTCAAGCACTGCATTGTTTTCCTATGTTTCTCTTAATTAAATAAATTAGATCTGAACTTATTTAATCATGAAACAATCACACATATAGCTGGAAAATGAACAACGAAAGCATAAACACGATACACAGATAGTTACCCCTTCAAATCAGCTTTTCATTTATATAGTCCAAGCTTACAAGGAAACCTTCAAAATCTGTCAAGTTAACAGTTGAATGGTATACACAAAAAAATCAGATCTACAGTTATGTCTATTAAACAACTAAGAATCTACTTACCTGAACTGTTGTAGCACTGCTTAATTTACCCTACCCATACAACTATATGGATTTATCATTTGGCCTGCTTCTTGCCATTGGCTCCTCCCCCCTATGCTATGAATCTGCTCAATCGATTTCTCTCTACTCCCCTGAATCTTCCTGATGTACAAACTGTGTGTATTTAACTTCTCCCATCTTGTCCTATTTATGCTTCGAGAAAGATAAGTAATCTCCTCAATCCTAGCAACTAACCAAATCCTAGCAACTAATCTCCTTAATCCTACCAACTAATTTTCCAAATCTTAGCAACTAATCTCCTTAATCCTACCAACCACCTTATCTCAACAATAAGGTTGACGGTTAAAATTAGATCAAATCTAACTCACATGTTCTAGAATCTCTTAGATATTTCATTTAGATTTTTAAGACTAGGAGAATATAGGAAATTTGACTTTCACTTATATTTATTTAAGTGAAATTACAAGATGTTATTAGTTCCTACTCAGTAAGCGGTCACTAGAAGTTGTCTTTGATCTACTTCTCGTACATTCACACCTAACCTGTGCAAGAAGCTCCTACTCAAGCTATATTTCTCAACAAAAGAATCATAGAGTTATAAAGTTCTCATGGCCTGGAAAGTTTTTATAAAGAAGTTCGTTAAAAGATTGAGCATCCTATGCGGACTATTGATGTGTTCCACTAAGAGAAAGACATTTGTTTGGACAAAGGCAAGTGAAGCTCCATTATTAGTCTTTACTTGATTTTAACAAGACTTTGTGCGTTCAATATGATAATTCTGGTGTAGAAATTGGAGTATTGATTAGGAAGGACAACTTGTTGCATATTTTAGTCAGATACCAAATGAAGCTAAAAGGAGGTTATCTCTCTAAGATCAACATACTATATAATTGTACAAGATTTAAAAATATTGCAGCCATATTTTGTGCACAAGAAGTATATATTGTTAATTTATCATCAGGCCCTAAAATATATAAAATCTCAAGTTAAGTTACCAAGATACAGATACAAATATGGACCCAGATCCAAATACAGATACAGATCTCCAAAAATTTTGAAAATCTAGAATTTGGATGTGGTGGCGAAACAAGAGCAAAAAATATAAAAATACATTTATAACTAAAAAAAATATCAAAGCCATTTAGGAATCACAACTAATCATAACCAAAGAATTCATTCCTCATGCATATTTCTAGTAGTATTAACCATCCATGTATCATAACTGATAATTTGATAGGCTGTAAGCATCATTGATATTTGATCATTTTAAGGACCATTTCAGCATAAGCATAAAGTAGGTCATACAGCATTTTTGTGAGCCATGTCCATATGAACAGTGAATAAAGTGGTTTTCTTGAGGGCTATAGCGGGACTTAATAACAGTGTGGGTGAAGTGAGCAACTTCATGGCACATAAAGATAGATCACAGCTTGACAGCAGACCTTGACCAAAATCATAGATCAAACCTTCAGAGTAGACTCAGAGATCTGATGTTTATAGATCAGACCTCAAGAGCAGATCTCGACATAAGGATAGATCAGACATTGACCAAGAATAAAGTTTCATGTTTTAGCCTTTAGGCACTTAAGGTTTGGGGAACTTTTCATTAAAAAATCAATTTTGGGGGGGATCAGGGGGTCAATATAGCGCTGGAAGTTTGGAGACTGTTTCAAATTTCAAGATCCATTTCCTTTTCGATGGGATCTATTTCATGGGCTCAAGATCCTTTTCCTTCTCCAAGGGGTCTACTTTTATTACAGAATCACAGATCCACAGATCCTTCACATAGGTGTGGAGGATCCGGTAACATGGTACCCAAGCAACTCCATTACAAACACATGGCATATTACATATTTGCAAAGCCATTCCTTTATGTTCCACATAGGAGTGGAAAGTCAATGGTGGCAGTTGGTACATTGAGTGGGATATGTCGTTTGTGAGTATGAATAATGATGTAGTTAGTTTTGAAGCCTCAAAGGATACATATGATGCAAATGATTTCTTTTGCAAAGTTGTTGAATTCAGTTTGCCAAAGAAATTTGCAGAAAACAGGACTATATATGCCTTTGCCAATGTTGTTAGGCCTAAGGTTCAAATGAATATGGATTTTGCGCTTAGAAGTCTTGAACACAATGAAATGATAAAAAAAATTGTCATTACCAACAGATTTCTAAAATGAACCACTTCACTCTATGAAAAAGGATTATTGATGCAAGCAAAGTAGTTGAACTATTTTTCGAAGAAGCTTTCGTGCTTGCATAGTTATCCAAAACTATAATTAGTGATAGGGATGCCGTCATACTAACTTTCTTTGTCATTTTGGTGGAATTTATTGCAAAAGTTAGATAAAAAGATTCAGTTCATAGCTCCATCTCATATCCACAAGATGATGGGAAAACAGAGGAAATAATTGGACTATCTTTCAAATAAGCTTTTGTGCTTGCATAGCTATCTAAAACTACAATTAGTGACAGGGATACTGTCATACTAACATTCTATGCCATTTTGGAGGACATTATTGTAAAATCAAGATAAAAAGGTTTAGTTAGTGCCTAGCTCCACCTAACATCCACAAGATGATGGGCAGAGAGAGGAAATAGTTGACCTATTTTTCAAAGAAGGTTCTGTGCTTGCATAGTTATCTAAATCTATATTTAGTGACAGGGATACTGTCATACTAACTTTCTATATCATTTTGGAGGACTATATTGCAAAAGCTAGATAAAAACATTTATTGCATAGTTCCACCTAATATGCACAAGATGATGGGCAAACAACGGTGATAAACAGAAGCCTCAGAAATTTGTTGCAAAATAGTTTTGGTACCTAACACAATAGGACCTCACTTTCCCAGAAGCTAAGTTTTCCACAATTCCCGTGTAAACAAATCCATAGTTCAACTTCATACTACTTTCAAAACTGTTTATGGAATAAATCCAAAACTGGCTGCAAACTTAGTGGACTATCAAGCGATGCATATGTCAAACGGGTAGATTCTCTCTGCCAGTTGTTTGTTTAATGTAGCACCCTCTTTATGTACAGGTTTTTTTGGTTGTAGGCTCCTCTTGTTGATTAACCAGAGGGAATTTTTGGGGCTTAATCACAGAAGTTTTCAGGAAACCTGTCATTTCTCCCTTTTCCTATTTTATGTCCCTGGCAAATTGTCTGTGAAAAAGAGAACAGAAATCTCTTGCAGCCTATTGCAAGTGAAATTAGGAATGGAATTCTTCTACAGGAAGAACAGGGGATTTCATATCAGCCGTTGCTGAATCAAATAAACAGACTCTTGAACTACCCAGATTGCAGCAACATATGCCATATGGATTTTGTTGGGCCTTCGATTGACATCAATAAGAATTTTGAGCTAGGATTGTCTCGAACACAATGTTGTGATAATTCCATTTTTCCATTGCAAACGTATTCTCTAAAAAGACCCACTTCACTCTATGACAAAAAATTATTGATGCTAGCAAAATAGCTTACTATTTTGCAAAGAAGTTGTGTTTGCATGGTATATCCAAAACTATTGCTCGTGACAGGGATAATATCATGCTAGGTTTCTATGTCATTTTTTGGGAACTTTATTGCAAAAGCTAGATAGAAGGATTTAGTACATAGCTCTGCCCAACGTCCACGAATCGACGAGCAAGCAGAGGTGATAAAGGAAGTCTCAGCAATTTGTTGCAGAGTAAAGTTGGTACTAGACACAGTGGGACCTTGCTTTGCCACAAGCTTGGTACTAGACACAGTGGGACCTTGCTTTGCCACAAGCTTGGTACTAGCCACAGGGGACCTTGCTTTGACACGTCTTACTTTATATTGAAATTTATGAAAAAAAAACTTTCTATATAAAATATTATGTTTAATTTGTCCCCAAGGTGCAGCTTAATTGACGGACGTCATGATATGAAGTATTGTGTAAACTAAGAGATCCAAGGTTCAAATCCCCCATAGTAACCTAGTCTACAAAGAAGACAAACCGTAGGCTCCAGAGGTATAGTAGTGGCAGTCAGAATCGACCATGTGTCACGTGTCAAACGTGATGCTCGAATACACTTTCTTCGTGAAGGGCATACATTTTGGCTCGTCTTTTTTCATTTGTTTTTGGAAGCTATTATCAAGGTCTGTATTTCTCGCTTGGCATGAGTTTCAACAGGATGAGAACAATGTTAACTCTTCGGTGAACCGCTTACACCTTTTTGGCCAGAATTCTAAGAGTACTGATCTGTGAATTTTAGTTTCATTCAACATATTCCAATGTTTTAACTTTTAAGTCATTCGAATTTTGTAATCCAATTTCAATGCCTGAGGTACAACCCATAGTGCAGAAAATAAACAACATTCAGTAATACACAACTTGAGATAAAGGCTTAAATTAGAATTTGATAAACACTTAACAGATATTGCCAACAGATATTAGCATATCCAATCAGCTTATGACCTTGAATTGCTTTTAGACTGTGTTATGATCTGCTTACAATAATCAGTAGCTAAATCATACATATTTCAAAAAAATGAATAGAAGCATTTTAGAATGAACCGATCAATTGCTACTGCACTGCATTGATTGAAAAAGAATAACTCATCTCACACCTTCTGGAAAGGTCTTAATGATTACATTTTGAAGCTTAAATGACCATCATAACGTTATCAAGCAAGAAACATATGGTGCTTAACGAAGCGTTCAAAAACATCAAAATAAACATTGAATAAAGCCATCTCACGTATCTTTCTTTGGTGTTTCTTGCCTGGTTTGTAGATCCATGTCTTTCATCTGTTGTTCTACTGAAACAATTCCTGTCTGAGAAAGGAACCTGTCAACAGACAGAACTTTAAGAAAACGTGTTCACAATAGAGTAACGACCATAAGATAAAACACAAGAAACTTGATGCCTTCTCTAAACTTCAAATTAAAATCAAAACATTCATGGTCAGTGAAAATGGCATAATAACGTTTCTCCGAACAGTATTGCCAGCAAATGAATTTACTATCGAATATATACGATAATATTACTTTGTTTCATAAAAATGGATTAACAACTCCCTATTAACTTTGAGCTAAAAATGGCAGGAATGTGACTGAAGCTAAATTGCTTTAGTAAAAAATAACGTGACATAGCTGGTAAGATTATTGTGAACATTATGGGCCTGGTAAAATCCAATCCAGGTACATCTTGGGCAGTAATATGGCCAATATTGGAGTTTATACTGCATATTATAAAGTGATTAATCATCTTAACCTGTTTTCCCTGCCATTGGTAGATGTTTTGAGGGCTGTGAAGCCATTCTAAAATTTAAACATCCAAGATATGCATGTTTGGCTAATGCATCATCCAACTGAATCTACAAGTGAGACTTCTAAAGGAATTTCATGCTAATGCATGGCTAATATCATGGGCTAATATCATGCGACTTGAAAAAATGCAAACAATTTGGAAAACACTATTTAATAGACCTAACTTTGCACAATGGAAATACAATAAACTAATGTTGGGAAAGTAGCAAGACGTGAGGTCGAGAAAGGGTTATGATGTTTTCCACAAAATTGCAGCAAATCAAATACAAATGCAATCTGTTACTGCTGAGGAGGAAGCTGTGGTAGATACTCTCTTTGCAAATCTAGATTTCTAAATCATAACTAGCAACCTTGATGACAAACTTGTTCTCCAAAGGTCAAGAATTCAGGAGTTATGATGTTTTCCACAAAATTGTAGCAAATCAAATACAAATATAATCCCTTACCGCTAAGGAGGAAGCTGTGAAAGATACTCTCTTTGCAAATCTAAAATTCTAAATCATGAACTAGCAATCTTGATGACAAACTTGTTCTCCAAATCACACCTTAACCCACACGCTGAGGAGAAATGCAAGGAGAGGATTTCCTCTCCCACTCAAGAGACTTGCAAAGGCAAAGATGAGGCTGACAGAGAGGAAACTAGATCTGGCATAGTTTATAGCAGGAGGAAACCAAGTTTAGATGTCCATATCATGGAAGTGGTGAGGAGGCCAGGGACCATGGAGAACATCCGAGTCAAAGGAGTGGATGCCCAGAGACACTCTCAAAGAGCAAGGATCATGGCACCCATTGTTAAGAGATGACAGTTGCCGACATTCATTGGTGTTAGGAAGAAAGAGTCCATGAGGCACTGTAAGATATGTCAGACTATCCAGAACAGTAACTGTCGAAATTCTATAGACTGTGCAGCAGAATCCAATATTCTGATCTGATAATTACTCCCTAATAATATTTTCAAACAGTTTATATCATGCCACTGATATCATTGAATAATTGCTGAGTTTGCTTACGCTTCCAGCGTAAGGAAATCCATTGGTCACACTATATATAAGAAATTCAAGAGTGATTGCAAACTTGGTGGAATTGTCAAATGATATATACGTCAAATGGGGAGATTCTCTCTGCCTATTATTTATTTAATGTAGCACCCTTCTTTATGTAGGAGGTATTTTCGGTTATAAGCTCCTCTTATTGATTAAGCAGACGACTTTTGTCGGGTCATCCTTTTGTTCTTTTCTGTCTCTGGAAAGTTGATTGGGCAGAAGAGAACAGCAATCTTTTGAAGCTTATTGCAAGTGAAATTAGGAATGGAGTTCATCTACAGGAAGAACAGGAGTGATGTCACAACTGCTGTTGACCCCTGAACTACCCAGCTTGCAACCATATTTTTGCGGACTAGGACAAGGTGATTGACAATGGCAACCATACGCAACAGATAATGATGCTTCCAAAGTTCAAACTACTAACAACATAGATCTTAGAACAGACATTGCTAAAAACATAGTAATATGGCCCAATGCATCAATATAGGAAATCTGATTGAATGGTATTGAAATTTGTTTGTCTAATATCAATATTGTTCTATTTTTTGGATAAAGTTTTGCAGCAAAACCAACTGGTTGCACCCACAGCAGCGAGGTGCATTATAGAATCTACAGACTGGGAGAGGGTGGGGTGATTCTTCAACTCTTCGTGGGAATACATGTCCGTGTGTGCAAGGTGCATTGTATACATAGAATATGGACAGTAAGACAGGCCCATCTAAAGCCACATCTAATGTTTACAAGCACGATGTACATCTCAGAACCGGGCTTAGATGGACCTGTGCTAGTTATTCAGGTATCCATGGCAAAGGGTACTGGCATAATCCATGCTTACCTTTCCAGTTTGATTGGGAGAAAGAAATGGTAAAATTTCTGCAAGCCGGATCTTAATTCTGTGCACAGCTTCCTTGGTCAATCCCTGGGCAGCCTGAGTTACATCCTTAACAGTTGATTCCAAGGACTGACGTGCATTGTCTAGAGCTTCTGCTGGAAAAGGAACAGCCGTCAGTTTATCCACGATTCCGTCTTTCATTTGGGACAAACTCCTCCGTATATCTGCCGCAACTCCCTTGGAAACCTCTAACACGCCTTTTCCCTTATTCCAAAGCTGTGTGTGCTCTGCTCTATTCTCCAACCCTTTACCGTTTGTTTGCAATACAAGAGGAGCCATCCTCCTAAATAAAGTAGTTGAAGATGATCTGCGGCGCTGAGGAGTCATGCCAGCTGCACCACTTGCTTTTAGCGTACGTTGGAGGAGAAAACAATGGGTTGAATCTGTGAAAACAGGGAGCCGCCGCCCTCCATTTGGGAAAAAATTAAGCTCTGCCTCCATTTCAAAACAAATTTAACCTTCCAAGACCAAATCGATCCTCACAATTTCACTACCAAACCAGAAAAACCAAACCGTAAATCAGAAATGGTGATTTTGATCTCCCAAACCAGGAGAAAATATCAAAATGGGGCGATTTTAAGAAAATTACGATTCGGTTAGTTTATCCGCCCTGGGCGAAAATAAAAAAATAAATTAATTTTTAAATAAAATGAGGGCTAATTATAT
>APFE030142400.1:4772-24058 GCA_000404065.3 Pinus taeda
TAGCATGCCATAATAAAATTGATGGAAGTGTACCTTCTTCATGATGAGAAATATATGAGAAATGTTGTGCATGAGCAGATGTTCCTTGCAGTTTGAAAAGTATTTCTTCTTCTATTCCCCTAATGACAAGTGAGTGATCAGATGCTTTTCTCATCTGGCGAAAAGGGGTGAATGTAACTAGTTTTGGACTTCATAATTGTCATTTGACTCTTGTCATGATGTAATTCTTATGTATCTATGAAAAGAAGAAAGAAATTGATGTAAATAAAAAAAGAAAAATTATTTGTAAAGCATGGGTTTCATGCTCAAGTTATTTGTCACTAAGTCAAGCATCATTTGAATGTTCCTAGGGTTTGTCATGGGTCAAGAGTCCTTGTCATATTGTAAAAGACCCTTTCGGGCATTTGTATCAAAAGAAGAAAAAATATTATTGTAAACAGAAATGTCTAGAAAGGCTCCTAGGACCAAGTCGGTCAGCCCAACATAAATCGGCCTAAAGAGGGTAATGGAGCCTCTTGGAAGGCTATATAAAGGAGGAACTTTGACCTCCTTGTTGGACATTGGGTTCAAGTTTTCAACACTCCCCGTGTGTTTTGCGACATGGACTAACGTCCTCTCGTGGATCCTAACTATGGGGGTTGTAGTAGAGACTAACACCTACGATTTTTGGTCTAACGACAATCGTGATTCCGACAAATGGTATCAGAGCAACAAGTCTTGAGTTCGAAACTCACTCGGCTCGCGTTGGGGGAAGATTTTTGGACATTGGGTTCAATGTTCCCAGTTTGTTTCACGCCATGGACTAACTACCTCTCGTGGATACTAACTTTGGCGATAGTAGAAGAGACTAATGCCTGCGAGTTTTGGTCTAACGATAATCGTGATTCCAACACTCTTTGGACACATCACATTCACATATCTTGGATCTGGTCTGTGGTTAGTAGAAGGAATGCGAAGGCCTCAAGGGGCTAGAAGAGCCTAGCGAAGAAGGAGAAATATCCGTAGATGACTCGAAAGTCTGAAATTATGCCTAAGAGGGTCACACGTGCAAGTAGCCTAGGGTTTCTGGGCATGCAACAACTTCAGGAAGGTGTTGTAGACTTAGTATGTGCGATAAAAAAGGCTAGAAGAACTCTCGCTTGAAGAAATATTGCTTTGCTACCTCTTGGAGATCTTGTTTTGCATTGAAGAAGAAATATTGGTTGGTTGACGTAGTTCTTGGTGGGAGGCCTGGTCTAGGTTTTGGTCTTGGAAGTTGCTTTTGAAATTGATTCTATAAGAAGAGAAATTCTTTTTGGATTTTCCCCTTGGAGGGGTTTTTCCCTGGCTTGGAGCCTATATCTTGTGTTCATTTTTGTATGGTTGTGCTTTTCATGGTTTTGGAATTTATTTGATGATAAGAACATAAGCATAATAATGAAGAAGAACATAATGTCACAAATAACTGTCAAGGAAAAGTTAAATTAAATTGTTGCCCTAATCAATTTTCCAACAATGGGATCTTTCATGTGTAACAATGAAGAATCCATCTTTAAAAGTTTTAATTATAAAGAAGATATATATTTTTTTTATTTTATTTAACATTTTGTTAGTTCAACAATGTGCTCTTACTAAGCTAATCTTCGATTCTACGTAGGTTGGTATGGCAAGTGTTTAAGCAGGATGTTAAGATATTAAATTGAACTACATAACAACAATGCATCAACTAGCCTTCTAGTATACTTACTGTTCTGAAACACACACAGGGGGTAGGGAAATAAATCTATTTAATGGTAGAAGAAATATTTATGCACTTACAAGCTTGCCCTCTGATGAAGGTGTTTCTTGTATGTTGCCTACAAGAGATGGGATGTTACAATTTTCTCAGCTGCCAGTAGGGATCCAAAATTTTATTCTTTACAGTTCTACCATCTTGACCAACTAGTTACCACATCCACACTACACACACTCAAAACTCTATGGCACACAGAACAACTAGCATATAAAGAGAACTGCAGTGGTTAGACATTCTATTGTTGATGGTGCTACTACTAGATGGCTTCTATGCATAGGACTTTCTGTGTGACCAACTAAAACCTTGTTATCATGGATAAATATAACTTTATTAAATGGATAAATATAACTTGTGTTAGATTGATTGAAGTAATCTAGTTGGAGCTTTTACAGGGTAAAAGCCCAATGATTTTCACCTTTCCTGACTACCACTTGATCACAAATTCTAGCACTCTCATTTTACCAACAATTCCACCATCCACTCCATCAACAACGCACCATTTGAAAATGTCTATACAATCCACCATCGACAATCCACTACCGGCTCCATGTGGTTGTATGCATGGAAATATGTATCCGTTAATGCGTAGGGGACAAAATTTAATGTAGTGGAAAGATGGGCACATCAAGTTTTAATGTTGGATCAACATTCCTCAGTTCCCTTTCTCTCATGCCCACTCATTTACCCTTGGATCCCTTGTTTTGTCGATGAAGCATGATTTCAAGTCCGCTCATTACTTCTAATTCCCTATTTTGTTGGTGAAGCGATGAGGAGAATCATCATGCTATTGATGATGCTTTAACTTCTTGAATTAATTGCCTTTCCATCAAGATAAATGCTTGATAGACTCCTATAAAGAAGGATCCAAACATGCCAAAGAAACCTTCTTCAACATATATTTTGTTCCCCAAGGGCAATGGACAGGTGGGTCCTACTAGCAAACAATGGTTGATGTCGAAGGAAACTAAATGCTAATTGTTTTTATTCTAAAGGGAATTAAGTTATTAACCCAAAAGTTTTGTGAGAGTGCTGCCCTTATGCTTGATCGTTACCTTTATTATGATATTAGGCACGATATTCGGCCGGAAGGAATTTAGATTCCTTAAAAACTTCAGTGCTTCTTCATATCATCACATGCACATAGAAAAAATGCATTTCCCCAATGTCATATAATGCTTTAGTCTATTGTAAGCCTAACAAAATATTTGATGCCCTTCTGATTTACTTATATAAGAAAGACTTCGATTTTTATTATATGAATACTTCACATGTTTTTTTAAAAATGTTCATTTTAATTATTTGCTCCAATTCACTATGTTATATCACCAATACGTGAAATATGAGAATCCAAATACCATTTTGAAGGATATGGGAGCCATTTTACGAACTAAATGGAAAGCAATGGAAAGCATTGACTATAGAAGAGAAGAAATCATGTGAAGAGAAACATGAGAATGAAAAGAAAGCACACTGGTTCTAATTCACTATGTTATATATTTTTCCATTAGGTTTCAAGGGCTCGTAAATTAGACTTTTGAAGGTTTTGGGGCTACAGAAACATGAGACTAAAGCACCAAGCTTCTCTAAAACTAATAAACACAGGTCGACATTTAAGCCTTTGGAACAATATCCTGTAAAGAAAAAAATATATAAATGATTATTATCATTGGTTGCAATTTTTTTTGAAAATAGAAATGAATTATGGTTATATCTTGCCATGTGTAGGACCGGGATTTGTTCTTGTAACAACGAATGCTTTGTCCAAACTTTAATTGCTTGGAGGCTTGGGGCCTTGGTTCCTTGTATCTTGTTCCTTTGACCGTAAATGTTCTACTGCATGCATATCGGGCAGGAGATCAAAGAAAGGGATACTACCTACCTCACCTCTCCCCATGATTTTTCACCCTCCCCATGTACGATTGCTATCTTGAGCCCTGCCCATTGGTCATACTCACTGTGCCTTTGCATCTCTGGATTCATTGAAGCGGCACTAAAGGGCAACTTGACAAGCGAATTGGACCATCTTAAATGTATGATCTCTTCCATTTTGGCACTGATCTAACTATACTGGGGAATCTAAGCCCCAGGTTTGCCTCGATTTGTGTGGCAGCAAGCATTTGTGACTCTTATTTTGGTTGCTAAGCTTTGTACATTTCAGAAGTTATATTTATCCATGATACCAAGGTTTGTGCTAAGCTATCCCACTTGTTTATTTTTATCATTGTTAGTTTAATTGCTTTAATAGATTTATGTTTCTAAGTTTGTGCTTATTCATTGTGCACATGCTGTCAGCAACTTGATGGGAATGGAGTTGCAGAGAGTTGTGCCAGGGTAGCATGGAAACTGACCAAATCGAGACATGTAGGAAAACAACAATCAATGATTTTCTACACCCCAGTTGAGGACCCCACCGTGGTATGTGCCAATAAGACCACCCCAACCTTCGTGGTCCACACTAGTGCTGTGGGAGCCCACCAACTGAGAGTTTCTCGATTATGCTCAGTCAATTCCTTTCTTGAGTAAAAACTATAAAGGATCGGTTCTAAATTCGACTTGAAGATACTTGGTAAGTTGGTTGGTCGTAAAAAAAGAAGCATGCATCATCTAATAACATATGTGTGTATTTTCCTGCTGAACCAAGGCTGAATCAATCGCAATCAATGATGAAAACTAAGATAAGTGGTAGCAACAGGAGTTGGGATGGTGCAGTAAAACCACCACTGCAAGGCCATGATCGATGTTGTGCCTCAAGAAGGAAGAAGGCAAATTTGCAGTGAACATGAAATACATAGATTGGATGCTAAATACACAAAAGTTTCTGTTAGCATATCTCCATTCAAAGGTAGTAATTACTGACCGATTTTTGTATGGTGACATTTTTTATTTGTTTATGGTTAGTTTAATTCTTTTCATATATTTAATTTTCCAAGTTTGTGCTTATTCATTGCGCACAGATTGTCGCTATTAAGCAACTTGATGGGAATAGAGGGCAAGGAAACAGAGAATTGTGCCAGATCATCATGGAAATGCATGGGAACTTTAACAAACTCAAGACTTGTAGAAAACAACAATCAATGATGCAAATTAAGATAAGTGGTAGGAAGAAGAGTTGGGACTGTGCAGTAAACCGTCACTGTGAGGCCATGATCAAGGTCGAACCTCAAGAAAGAAAAATTGCACTGAACATGAAATACACCGATAGACTAAAATGGTTGGGAGGAAAAATTAGTACTTGATAAATGTTGTTTGCCACAACAGTTCAAAACACTACTATAAGTCATGAATTAAGCAAAGTAGCTTAAAAAGTTGGCAGACATGTTTTTTTGGCTGTTCTTATCGAATCAGATTTGCAAGCCCAAGTTAGAAATCGAAGGACGTCATGGCAGAATGTTATCATCAATCACAAACTGAGGATTCTCATAGTCTTCGCATCCCTCATTCAGTTCTAGTGGCATCATATTCAGGTCCAATGATTCAGCCCAAGTCAAAAATCGAAAGACATCATAGCATGATGTTTTTTGGGCTGTTCCAAATAGCATTTTCAAGGATATGGGAGCCATTTTGAAAACTAAATGGAAAGCATTGAGCATAGAAGAGAAGAAATCATGTGAAGAGAAACATGAAGATGAAAAGAAAGCACACTAGTGGTAAACCATGGAACTGTAAAAACTTTATTCACTATGTTCTATATTTTTCCATTAAGTTTCAAGGGCTCGCAAATTAGACTTTTGAAGAGGGCTACAAAAACATGAGACTAAAGCACTGAAGGCTGAAGATTATCTAAAACTAATAGAAGCATAAGCACATGTCATAATTTAAGTTTTTGGAACAATATATGTGCTTTCTGTTCCTGTAAGGATATAAAAATATAAATGAATATTGTCATTTGTTGCCAGTATTTTTGAAAATAAAAATGAATTATTGTTATATCTTGCCATGTGTAGGACCGGGATTTGTTCTTGTCCCAACCAAGGCTTCGTCCAAACTTTAATTGCTTTGTAGGCTTGGCGCCTTAGTTCCTTGTATCTTGTTCCTTTGACTGTAAATGTTCCACTACGTGCATGTCGGGCAGGAGATCAAAGACAGGGATACTTAATACTACCTACCTCACTTCTTCCCATCATTGGTCACCCTCCCCATATACCATAGCTATATTTAGCCCCGTCCATTGGTCATACTCACTCTGCCTTTGTATCTCTCGATTGATTGAATCGACACACTAAAAGGCAACCTGACAAGCGAATTGAACCATGTTGAACATATGACCTCTTCAATTTTGGCGTTGATCTAACTATATTGGGGAATCTAAGCCCCTAGTTTGCCTCAATTTTGTGTGTGGTTGCTAAGCTTTGTACATTTTAGAAGTTATATTTATCCATGATACCAAGGTTTGTGCTAAGCTATCCCCCTTGTGTTTTTTTTTTTTTTTTTTTCGTTGTTAATTTAATTGCTTTCATATATTTATTTTTGTAAATTTGTGCATATTCATTGTACACAGGTTGTCAACAACTTGATAGGAATGGAGTTGTACCAGGGCAGCATGGAGACTTTGACAAACTCGAGGCATGTAGAAAAAATCTTCAATGATGCAATCTAAGATAACTAAGATATGTGGTGCGAAGAATCTGAGATAAGTGGTGCGAAGAGGAGTTACGATAGTGCAGTAAAACCATCACTTGCAAGGCCATGATCAAGGTCGATCCTCAAGACAGAAGATTTTTTTTTGCAGTGAACATGAAATACACATTCTAAAAGGGCTGGGAGGAAAAGGAAAAAAGGTTTGGGATGCAAAATGCAAAAAACCGCTTTTGTTAGCATATCTCCATTCAAAGGTAGTTATTACAAACTTATGTTTCTATGGTGATTTAGGATTTTTTTTGGTTTTCTTGACCCACGAAGATTTGAACATAATAAGGATTTGAACATAACTGATGGGGCCAGCCCACGTGATCCCAACGCTCCTCTGGTTGACGTGTATTACGCCGTGGCAAGGGTTATAATGTGTTTATTTATTGCTTGATTATATGTGCAATCTGCGGAATCAGTACTTTGGATTTGTGTTTAATGAAGGGTGGTACCTCTGTCTCGCCTCCGTTCGACAGCTGTGCGTCTCGAAAACCTCACTAGGGTTGAGGGTTTTTACTTTGGTTCTCGACCCTTCGCGCTCTTTTCACTTTGTCTGTTCGGTTGTTGTGTTACTTCGTCGCTCTGCAATTGCGTGACCTTCGTGGTTGTTTGTGGGTTTTCTGAATGGCTTGGCTCACTGGTTCGATACCCTGTTACGATTTCAACAATGCTGTTGGTTTATGTTCGACCCTTCTGGCTTCAATGGCGCCTGCTCAGTTTGTTGGTAAGTTTCGAAAATTCTTTTATGCAGCTAGGGTTTCTGTATTTGTTCTCAGCTCGTCTTCAGCTATTTTGTCTCGAAACTCTTGTTGGTCTTTGTATTCGAGCGATTTTATGGTTGCCTTTGTTGGTTGGGGTTTGTCTCCTCGTTGTCTGCTAATGCATGGGTTTGCCTTCTTACTGTCTGCTACTGTATTCCGCTTGGTATATTCGTGCTCTTCTGCAACGATTTCTTGGTGGCTCTGTTCCTGGTGGCCTGGTAACAACGCTTTCAGAGGACGACTTCACAAACTATACTGGTAAGCTTGTGCTCTATGCCAGAATGATTTATTTGCTCCTCCTTCTGTTATTTATGTTTCGGCTCCTTTGTGGGCAGGTATTCCTTCTGGTTCGATTGGAGGTGTTGGCGCCGTGTACAGGTAAACCCAACTTCGTGTTCGCTTCTGTGTTCAGGTTCCTTTGTTTATATTGGTTTATTCTATATGTATGCCGACCATCTAACACTTCTGTTTGCTTCCTTGCAGGGAGGACTGTGCACAGTGGCCCTCCTCGAGTCCTCGACAATCTGCAAGTCTCGGGTAGTTCTTTTCTTTACTGTTCGCTAGTTGTTTGTCTTGGGCTTCTCAGACCCTTGAGGTCGGTTCTATGTGCAGTCCTAGGTTGTTAGGGTTGAGCTTGTCTTTCGTGGTCTTCGGTCTTGTTTCGGTGCCGAACCTTGGCTATAAACTTTTATTCCTTCCACTGTAAATATTATTGGCTACGCCTGTGGTTTGAGTCGCTCGGTCGTTTTGGACAATAAATGATGGAATTTTTACAGGGTTCTTTTCTATATGCAAAATATACTTTTCTAGCAAGGTATCGTGATAATGTGGAATATCAATCTCATGAATGTTAATGACTGTGCATTATGTAGCATACCTGGGTTCGGGCGTGTATGTTTGCTGTAGAATTTCCGCCTGTATATTATTGTCTCTCTTTCGCAACGCCTGTAGCGTGCTCTGGTTGACAACCTAGCTTTAAAAAGAATTATAACAGCACTATCACACAATTGAACACAGTATATTTATTATTTGAATGTTTAGAATATCTTAACCTTTATTATCTTTGCTTCTTGTTTGCTTTCATGAAGTCGAAACCCTCTCAATGGGTCATTCCGCTCTTTTTATAGTTCTGTTCACAAAGGTAGTTCTTATTACATAACTGTTGTTGGTTGTTAACTGACATATTCGGTTTCTATTTGGCAAGAATAAAACTATTCCTAATTTGTTACTGTTCCTAATTAAAAGTAAACTATCACACTATTGTTTTTCTCTGTTTCTGGTAATTAAAGAAAACATTACATAAGTAAATAAAGACAACAGTAAAAGAAAAAAAAAACCAAGGCAATGTTACTGCCCATCCATCAAACCATGTTCCCAGTCCTCTTTGGAAACTTTGTCTGCCTTCCCTCTGTTTTTACCTTGTTGACCAGATGCTCCTGCATCAGGCTTCCGAGGTAAAAGAGAACTCATGGCTCCGTTCCATGAGCTCCTCCACCGAGTAACCAGCCTTCTGAATCTGCACCGTGTCGAGCCACGAGCTGTCCTCCATTGGACGACCTTTCCACTTGACGAGGTAACGCAGATATTCTTTTCTACGCGTTCTTTTGGCTACCTGGGTGCTGAGGATCCCTTCAATTTCATGGGTTCGGGCTGAAGGTAACTGTTTCTTCCAAGGACTGTTCTCTAACTAGGTGTCCCGTTCTGGCTGTACCGTACTACCATCTTCCACCTGGGCATGATATGGGAACAGGTCTGCCACGTTGAATATAGGCAAAATGCCTATGTCCGGTGGCAGCTGAATCTCATACGCGTTTGCTGAAAACTTTCGCAGAATCTTGCATGGACCGATTTTCTTGTATTTTAACTTGTTATAGGTGCCCTTAGGAAACCGTTCTCGGCGCAGGTGCGCAAGTACTTTGTCTCGAACATCAAACTGTACCTCTTGTCGCTTTGTGTCTGCGTGCTGTTTGTATTTCTGCGTGCTGTCCTGTAATCTCAACTTAACCTTTTTATGAAGTTCACTCATGACTTCAGCAAAATCCTCCCCATCTGCACTTCTCCGTTCTAGCTGTCCCAAATCTTGTAGTTCGTGTACCCCTCGAGGATGCATTCCATACAAAATCTGAAATGGGCTAAATCCGGTGCTCCGATTGGGTGAATCGTTATATGCGAATTCTGCCTGGGCAAGAGCTCGATCCCATAATCGTGAATTTTCTCCTATCAAACTTCGTAATAAATTGCCCAAACTCCTGTTCACCACCTCTGTCTGTCCATCAGTCTGCGGGTGATATGCAGAACTGAAATTTAATTGCGTGCCCAACTTTTTCCACAGGGTGCGCCAAAAATGTCCTGTGAATTTCACATCCCTGTCTGAAACAATAGTCCTCGATAAGCCATGTAATCTAACAACTTCCGTGAAAAACAGGTGTGCCACATTCGTGGCGTCACTAGTTTTCCGACAAGGAATAAAATGAGCCATTTTTGGGAACTTGTCTACCACCACCATCACTGAATCATATCCCCGTTGCGTTCTAGGTAATCCTAGGACAAAATCAATGCTGATTGAATCCCACGGTCTACTTGGAACTGGTAGGGGTGTGTATAATCCAGTATTCTGGCTGTGTCCTTTCGCTAGTTGGCAGAATTTGCATCTGGTTACATATCTCTGTACATCCCGGTTCATCTTTGGCCAGTAATAAAAATGTCCTAGCTGTTCCAACGTTTTATCGACGCCAAAATGTCCTGCTAAACCGCCACTGTGTTTCTCTTTTACTAAATTTTCCCTCATCGAACAATCTGGAATACATAGCTGTCCACCTCGAAATAATAATCCTTCCTGTAAATTAAAATCTAGCCATGGGCTTGTATTCCTTAAGACAGGATTTTGGCATGCTTCAAAAGCTTCCTTGAAATCCGCGTCCATCTGGTACAAATCCTTCAAATACTCAAATCCCATCACCTGTATGCCACTTTCCTGTAAGAGCAAGGCTATTCTGCTTAAAGCATCCGCCACTTTGTTGGCTTGCCCACTTATGTGTTTTAGCACAAAAGTAAAGCTCTGTAAGTACTCGACCCACTTGCCATGCTTATGGTTCAATTTGTGCTACTGCGTTACATATTGTAATGCTGAATTATCAGAGAACAAGACGAACTCGTTGCCTAGTAGGTAGTGTCTCCAATGTTTTAAAGCTTGGACTACTGCATAGAACTCTTTATCATATGACGAATACTTCTGCCGACTCTCATTTAGTTTTTCACTAAAAAACACCACTGGTCTTTCCTCTTGACTGAGCACAATGCCAATAGCTGTCCCACTTGCATCGCAACGAACCTGAAAAGGTTTACTAAAATCGGGCAGTCTCAAGATCGGCCTCTATGTTATTTTCTGCTTCAGAAGTTGGAAACCGTCTTTCGCCGCCTTGGTCCAACAAAAAGGTTGGCTGGCCTTTTTGATGGTCTCTAGCATGGGTGCACAGATCTCACTGAAATTCTTAATAAATTTTCGATAAAAACTTGCTAAACCGTGAAAGCTACGCACCTCAAACAAACTTTTAGGTGACGGCCAACTCATAATTGTTGAAATCTTTTCTGGGTCCATCTTTAACTCGTTCTCCGCAACTACAAATCCCAAATATATCAGCTCCTTCTGCAAAAAAGTGCACTTCTTCAAATTTATCAGCAGCTTGTTCTGCTGTAGCTTTTCGAATACCCTTCGAATATGCTGAAGGTGTTCTCTTTTCGTCCTGCTGAAAATTAAAATATCGTCCAGATAGACTATCACAAATTTTCTGATAAATTCCTTTAACATTTCATTCATCAGTCTCATGAAATTACTCGGAGCGTTACTCAATCCAAATGGCATGACCAGCCATTCGTACAGTCCTTCGTTGGTCTTGAAGGCTGTTTTCCATTCGTCTCCCTTCCTAATCCTGATCTGATGGTATCCACTCTTCAGATCTATTTTCGTAAAATAAGCTGCCCCACTAAGATAGTCCATCATGTCGTCCATTCTAGGCAAAGGGAACCTGTATCGAATTGTGATTTTGTTTATAGCCCGCGAATCGATACACATTCGCCATTCTCCACCTTTCTTGGGTGCTAGTACTGTTGGTACTGCACAGGGGCTCAGGCTTTCTCTGATTAGTCCCTTATCCAACAACTCCTGTACTTGTTTGCGTACTTCTTCATTGTCCTTCGGACTCATCCTGTACGTTGCCTTATTTGGCAAGCTTGATCCTGGTATAAAATCAATGTGATGGCTGATACTCCTTTTAGGAGGCAACTTATCAGGTAACTCATTAGCCGCAATTTCTTGGAATTCTTCCAATAGCTCCTGTATTTCCTTAGGCAGTTCTGATTTTTCCAAGTTCAGTAATACTGGTTTCATCCTCCTCACAACTGCAAAATTAACTTCATTTTCCTCTACCTGTTTCATAAACTGTTTTCCTCCAATTAACAGTGCCTTTGTTCCGCTTGATTCTGCTGTTTCTTCTTCTTTGATGGGTACAAGTGTGTGTTTAACCCCATCCTTCGTAAATTTATAGCAATTGGTCTTCCCATCGTGCGTCACCTTCCGATCATACTGCCATAGTCTTCCAAGTAGTATATGGCACACGTCCATTGGCATAATATCATAGACCACCGTGTCGTGATACTTGCCAATGTGAAACTCTACCTCGCATTGTTCATCAACTAACAGCTGGTGGCCTTTCTGTAGCCACGACACCTTGTAAGGTGTGGGGTGCTTCAGCCTTTTCAACCCCAGTTTTTCCACCATCTCAGTGGCAACCAAGTTATCCGTACTCCCGCTGTCTATTATCAATTTACAACATTTTCCATGCGATTTACAGACTGTCCGAAATAGTGCTTTTCACTATGTTGGTTCAGCCACCTCCTTGGTTGGTTTTAGAAACACTTTATTTAAAATCAACACTTCTCCCGTTTCCGCCATGTCTTCCACCTCCCGTGGTTGTGCTTCAGCTTCTTTAGGCTGTATCATAAACGTTCCCCTCTAACCTGTCTGTTCAACTTCTGGACATTCAAAGGATCGATGCCCCCATTTATGGCACCTGTAGCACTGGATACTAGTCCCTCTTCTGCGGCCATTCCCTCGTCCTCGCTGACATGACCGACCTCCTCTGGTGCTTTCTCCTTTCTCTACTATCCCTGAAGTTTTAGAACTGCTGCCTTCTTCGTTGTTCGCAGCGGTCCTTCCTCTATCGTAGGACTGTCCCCGTCCTCTGCCATTCCCTCTCCCTCTCCTGTTATTCTGTTTCCGATTGATTTTCTCTTCAGCCTTCACAGCACTCTGAAAGGCTTCTTCAATACTTCGGGGAGAAAGAATACTGATTTCATCCAGAATTTCCATCCTCAAGCCATTTACATATCTCGCTGTTTTTTCTAGAGTTTCATCCGTATAACCAGCACGTAGATTTACCCGGTAAAACTCTTCTGTATACTCTTTGACAGTCATACCCTTCTGTCTCAAATTCTGTACTCGACGACATAGTTCAACCTGGTAATCTTTCGGCAGAGATCTGCCTTTCAATTTTGCCACCATTCTTGACCATTTTCGTATGGGCAATTTGTTCAACCTTTTTCTGTCTGCTTGGACATTGTCCCACCACAAGAGGGCATGTCCCTTTAACTTAGTAGCAGCGAACTTGACTCTTTTATCCTCCCTGACTTCCTCATTTTCGAAATATTTATCTAGTTCGCTTATCCAGTCCAATAGGACATCTGCAGACAGACTGCCATCGTAATTAGAAATCTCCGTTTTGGGTTTGCTGCTGGCCAATAAAATTGAACGCAACAGTCTCAATTCTAGAGCTTCTTCATCTGACCCGTCTGTAGCAGTTACCGCTTCTTCCTCACTGTCATCTCCCAGTTCCGGGTCTCTTCGCCTACCCGCTTCCACTGCTTCCAAACGAGTTGTAAGAACTCTAACCTGCTCTCTCAATCCTTCATCTGCTCCTCGGTGTCCACCTCTCCCACGTCCTCGTCTTGGTGCTTGCACCTCTGCCATCTTCCTCTATATATATAAAAAAACTGCTCTGATACCACTTGATGGGGCCAGCCCACGTGATCCCAACGCTCCTCTGGTTGACGTGTATTACGGTGTGGCAAGGGTTATAATGTGTTTATTTATTTCTTGATTATATGTGCAATCTGCAGAATCGATACTTTGGATTTGTGTTTAATGAAGGGTGGTACCTCCGTCTCGCCTCCATTCGACAGCTGTGCGTCTCGAAAACCTCACTAGGGTTGAGGGTTTTTACTTTGGTTCTCGACCCTTCGCGCTCATTTCACTTTGTCTGTTTGGTTGTTGTGTTACTTCGTCGCTCTGCAATTGCGTGACCTTCGTGGTTGTTTGTGGGTTTTCTGAATGGCTTGGCTCACTGGTTCGATACCCTGTTAAGATTTCAACAATGCTGTTGGTTTATGTTCGGCCCTTCTGGTTTCAATGTCGCCTACTTGGTTTGTTGGTAAGTTTCGAAAATTCTTTTATGCAGTTAGGGTTTCTGTATTTGTTCTCGGCTCGTCTTCAGTGATTTTGTCTCGAAACTCTTGTTGGTCTTTGTATTCGAGCGATTTTATGGTTGCCTTTGTTGGTTGGGGTTTGTCTCCTCGCTGTTTGCTAATGCATGGGTTTGCCTTCTTACTGTCTGCTACTGTATTCCGCTTGGTATATTCGTGCTCTTCTGCAACGATTTCTTGGTGGCTCTGTTCCTGGTGGCCTGGTAACAACGCTTTCAGAGGACGACTTCGCAAACTATACTGGTAAGCTTGTGCTCTATGCCAGAATGATTTATTCGCTCCTCCTTCTATTATTTACATTTTGGCTCCTTCATGGGCAGGTATTCCTTCTGGTTCGATTGGAGGTGTTGGCGCTGTGTACAGGTAAACCCAACTTCGTATTCGCTTCTGTGTTCAGGTTCCTTTGTTTATATTGGTTTATTCTATATGTATGCCGACCATATAACACTTTTGTTTGCTACCTTGCAGGGAGGATTGTGCACAGTGGCCCTCCTCGAGTCCTCGACAATCTGCAAGTCTCGGGTAGTTCTTTTCTTTACTGTTCGCTAGTTGTTTGTCTTGGGCTTCTCAGACCCTTGAGGTCGGTTCTATGTGCAGTCCTAGGTTGTTAGGGTTGAGCTTGTCTTTCGTGGTCTTTAGTCTTGTTTCGGTGCCGAACCTTGGCTATAAACTTTTATTCCTTCCACTGTAAATATTATTGGCTACGCCTGTGGTTTGAGTCGCTCGGTCGTTTTGGACAGTAAATGATGGAATTTGTACAGGGTTCTTTTCTATATGCAAAATATACTTTTCTAGCAACATATCGTGATAATGTGGAATGTCAATTTCATGAATGTTAATGACTGTGCATTATGTAGCATCCCTGGGTTCGGGCGTGTATGTTTGCTGTAGAATTTCCGCCTGTATATTATTGTCTCTCTTTCGCAACGCCTGTAGCGTGCTCTGGTTGACAACCTAGCTTTAAAAAGAATTATAACTGCACTATCACACAATTGAACACAGTATATTTATTATTTGAATGTTCAGAATATCTTAACCTTTATTATCTCTGCTTCTTGTTTGCTTTCACGAAGTAGGAACCCTCTCAATGGGTCATTCCGCTCTTTTTATAGTTCTGTTTACAAAGGTAGTTCTTATTACATAACTGCTGTTGGTTGTTAACTGACATATTCGGTTTCTATTTGGCAAGAATAAAACTATTCCTAATTTGTTACTGTTCCTAATTAAAAGTAAACTATCACACTATTGTTTTTCTCTGTTTCTGGTAATTAAAGAAAACATTACATAAGTAAATAAAGACAACAGTAAAAGAAAAAAAAATAACCAAGGCAGTGTTAGTGCCCATCCATCAAACCATGTTCCCAGTCCTCTTTGGAAACTTTGTCTGCCTTCCCTCTGTTTTTACCCTGTTGACCAGATGCTCCTGCATCAATAACACTTTTTAACATGGTAATCGCCAATCGACCTGACCTGTGGGTTTTTATTGTTTATGGTTAGTTTAATTCTTTTCATATATTTATTTTTCTAAGTTTGTGCTTATTCATTATGCACAGGCTTGTCACTATTAAACAACTTGACGGGAATGGAGGGCGAGGAAACAAAGGGAATTGTTTAAGAACATCATGGAAATGCATGAGAACTTTGACCATCTCAAGACTTGTAGAAGGGAGACAATCAATGATGCAAATTAAAATGAGTGGTAGGAAGAGCAGTTCAGTGCAGTAAAACAGTCTCTGCAAGGCCATGATCAAGGTCGAGCCTCAAGAAAGAAAATTTGCACTGAAACATGAAATATATCGATACATGAAATGGATTGGATGCTAAATACCAATGTTGCATTGCGATTTGGATTAAATAGGCGAGGGTCTGAAATTCGAAAAAATCATAAAAATTGGGATAAAATCGGTAAAAATGGGAAAAAAATTCCGCAAAACATGTATATATATTTTTTTCTTCCAAAAAATCGGGATGATAAAATAGCCCAAAATGTTAGGAGGAAAATAATGGATTGGGTGCTAAATACAAAAAAGTCTCTGTTACTTTATTTCCATTCGAAGGTAGTACTTGGTAAATGTTGTCCACCAAAACAGTCCAAAACACTAATATATGCGATGAATCAAGCAAAGGAGGTTTAAAAAGATGGCAGAGATGTTTTTTGGGCTGTTCTCAGAAATCGAAGGACATCATAGTCGAGGGTTACCATCAATCACAAACTCTGGGGATTCTCATGGTCTTCACATCCCTCAACTGGCATCATCATATTCACGTCTAATGATTCAGCTAAGTCAGAAATTGAAGGACGTCATAGTAAGATGTTTTTTGGGCTGTTCCTATCCAATCAGATTTGCAAGCCCATAGCCAAGTCAGAAATTGAAGAACATCATAGCAAGATGTTTTTTAGGCTGTTCTTATCAAATTGGATTTGCAAGCTCACAGCCAAGTCAGAAATTGAAGGACATCATAGCGATATGTTTTTTGGGCTGTTCCTATCAAATCAGATCTGCAAGCCCACGTCTGAAATGGAAAGAATTCCACTTCAGAAATCGAAGGAGATCATAGCAGAAAGTTGTCATCAATCACAAACTCGTCTGAAATGGAAAGAATTCCACTTCAGAAATCGAAGGAGATCATAGCAGAAAGTTGTCATCAATCACAAACTCAGGATTCTCATCGTCTTCACATCCCTCATTCGGTTCTAGTGGCATAATCATATTTAAGTCTAACAATTCTTGGATCTAATGTTTACCTTGTCTATAGTACAATTTGCTCCCCAAGACTGGGTTTTTACCCAAATTAGTTTCTATACTGGACAGCAATTTGGATATTGCACCATAAACCACATATTTATGTTGGGCCAACACTGCGTGCCCTTCGTGCTAATACGAAATCCTGTACTTAAAAATTAATACATTGTACCATAAATAAACTGAATATCTTCATAACTAGCTCTCAATAATAAACCTACAGTGAACTTCTTTAACAAGCCCACAGTGAACTTCTTTAACAGTTGAACTGAATATCTTCATAATTAGCTCTCAATAATAAGCCTACAGTGAACTTTAACATTTCTATATGTATAGATTTTAGAGAATTTTTATGAAATTTGAAGTTTCGGTGTGAAGTGTTATGATTTTTCCACTTAACAATTAATTTAGTGCAAAATTATATATATTTCAAGGCTGAGCTGCAGACGACTATAATACATTTTATTAATGTTCCATATCCTATTCATTTGGTGGTGTGTTCTCACGTGTTATTAATGTTCCATATCCTATTTATTTGGTGGTGTGTTCTTAGGTGTTATTAATGATCGGTGGTGTGTTCTTAGGTGTTATTAATGTTCCTAGCTTTTGAATGGAGGTGCTTTGAGCTCCAGAAGGCGGGAGTACCTTTATTGGAAAGGTAGAAGGTTTTGGTTGGTAGTAAGCTTACATAGGAAGAGGGGATTAGACTAGTTCTTATACCTTACAGAAAAGTATTTCATGCACAGTTGCATGGTTAGGGACACTTCCAGGGCAAATTGGCATCACAATATAAACAACAACCCTTTCATTTTTCTGATTGTACCCGCTGTCTTGTGAGACAACCAGTTGTGAGATCCCGAGAAGTATTGACTCTTTCGATGTAGAGAAAGTGTTACATAGATTGGACGTGTTGTGTCTATAATTATATTTTCATTGATTTCTTCCATTGTTTTTGGACTATGAATCCAAGAATACATTTCTTTGATTTCAAAACAGCCCCTTCAATGGTACAAAGGTTAATTGTATCAATGATAGTGATTGCAAAGTCTGGAAATTGTAATTTGCCAATGGAAGTATTTGTTGTAATCAAAGTAAAACGAAATGCCAAACTCGCTCTTGAAAGTGTCTCAATCTGGTTAATTACAAATTCCACAGTATCTTGGTCTTTGTGCTCTTTCATGGGTCTCGAAGTATCATTGTATTTGTTGATGTATTCCTCTAGTTGAATTGCTTGATCATTTAATGGTAATTGTTGATAGAGGTAAGTTAGGTTTCGATCTAATCCTAACTAGTTATTCTATTAGACAAACACTCACGAATAGCTCTGATAAATGAACACTAATTCATGGCTACCTAATTAGTTCTACTACGAAGATAAATTCTCTAAGACAACCTCGACCTAGGTCACCACTTTTTACCTCCGAAAATGTTTGATTCTTCTTAGATTGAAGTAAAGAAAGCTGAACCATCACACTGTGAAAACTCACATTTTGAACCATCACACTTTACTTTTGAATAAACTTCACCTATAGAAATCCTCTGGAAATGGAAACCAGAGACAAGAATGAAATCATTGGTAACATAAGAAATCTTTAGATGTCCATAGAACAAAGCAATGCAGAGGTTAGCTAATCAGAACTAATCCACAGGACGCTGTTGAAACAACTCACATAGGACGGTGTGGTGTTGTTGTAGGTGTTGAGGCAACTCACATAGTAGGACGATGTTGTAGGTGTGAGAAGCAACTCACATAGAAAGATGTTGTTGTAGTTGTCAAAGTCTCCTGGGTTGAGGATGAGAGTTGTAATAGCCCATGAGAGTGATCTACCTCTTAATAAATCTTCACCTAGCTCAACCTCCCTAAAAAATTCTAATTATATCAAATCCCTTATACCAAATCCCCAATCTAATGCGATATATAATAGTAGATTATTGCAAAAAATAATATACTTCATTATGGTGATCAAGCTTTTATTAGGAGAGTTGATACCTCCCTTATTTTCATTGTGTTAGAACTTTTTTCGGGGTAGAAGAGTTGATTGTTCAAGGTATGATACATGACCAAGCTAATAAAGGTGTCTTCAACGAAATAACAAACTGACAGAGCTAATAAAAACACCCTAAGATGAAACAACAAGCTTTTACGTTTGGCTCTTCATCCTTTAATAGCAAGACAAGAAAGAACCAACACCATAAATTCTTCAACAAGCTTTCAGGTTTGGCTCTTCATCGTCTAGCAACAAAGACAAGAATGAACCAATACCATAAATTCTTTAACATGCCATTTCACAACCAACACCATAAGTTCTTCAACCAGCTTTCAAATTTAGCACTTCATCCTCTGGTAGCAAACACACGAATGGACCAAAACCATAAATTCTTCAACAAGCTATTTCCCAAAATGTGGACCTCGATTCTCTCTTATCATTATCAATGTTAGCAAAATAATGAAGTGCTTTCATGTCAATTTAAAAAACTGTATAGTTGATATGGTTAATTAATTGAGATGAAAATTGTGACGTGATATTTAAAGGAGGTCCCATAATATAATAGATATAAGATATGCTTGATCGTAAGCATTTTAAAGGAACATGGAAACGTGCCTTCAGCCCACTCAATGTGCTAATCTAATAGGGGTTGTTTTTAGCATGATAACGAAGTGTCGCTATGGTTAGTTTGTAATTACAATTGTTGAAACTTTAACTTTATTCCATAAATAAAACACTTGCGTATATATTAATCATATTTTAAATGATTTAAAAATATAACAGAATGAACAATTATATAATAAAAGTAATTTAAAAAAATATAAGGTGGATTAATTTATTTTTATAATTAGCAATG